>JAATHB010000029.1:55994-178141 GCA_014822075.1 Fusarium buharicum
ATCAGCACCGGCATCAGCACCGGCGTCCGCTCCAGCATTAGCTCCGCCCTGACCTGCATCCTGACCCTGAAGCTGAACTTGCTCCCCGTCAGCACCGACGGCTGTGAAGTTGCTAAAGCCCTGAGCAATCATCACCTCAGCCTGTGACAAGCCCTCAGCGTCAAAGGGAGTAGTCACAGACGTGGCTGAGTTTGCGTTCTCAACGTCTGAGCCCTCCACAGCTGGGTCTACAAGAGGGATGATGCCTCGTAGTTCAGCAGTTGCGGGTAGACTAGCATCGGCACAAACAAATGGTCTGTCGACGGCGAAGGGGTTGAAGTTGGTTTCGGCTGCGACGAGGCCAATTGCTGCGTCGATGACTTGCTGGTCCGTTCCAAGTTCAGTTACGATTTGGTCGGCGATGGTGAGCTGATAGACAAGTTAGTTTATGTATCACTATGAAAACATCGGGCTTCATACCTTGTCACAAGGACTAGCAGCAGCAAGCAAAGACGAAGGGATACTACCAGCAATGGTAGCAGCAACACCGGGTTCGCCAAAGCCAGCGTCACCCAGAGCTTGCACAGCAGCAACAGGCTCCTGCTCTTGGCCAAATCGAGCCTCGGCGTAAGCCAGCAGAGCGGCAAAGCTAATGATAGTCTTGGACACTGCCATGATGAATGTTTTTCGATTACAAGTAGTGACGGTTGCTGAAGTATAAGGAGATATTGAAGCAACCAACCAGCGGTGCAAAAGAAGGCGATAAGTTTAAAAAGAGTGGTAGAAGCGAATGCGTTCACAGAACTGCAGCGGACGAAAGAAGGAAGAAAAGACGGCGGATGGTAGATGCGGAGAAGATGCTTGAGAGAGTGATGGAGGAAAAGTTTGTTTCTGGTGATTGGCAAGCTCCCTTATATAGAGATTCTGTTTCCATCATGAAGTGTAGCCAAAGTAGATAAGCTCGAGATCCATACAACCTTAGCTACCTGCTTAAGCTTCATGACAGCGATCACACAACTCCTGCTACGAGGTTGTCTGATGCCAGCCATGTCAGTAAGCGCCTTTCCCAACCTGGGGGTTTCCCCAGGCCTGCGAATAACTCCTGAGGCCAGGCTTGGTGGTGGTTGATGTTTGAGTGGTGTTGCTTGTTTGGAAAGCTTATAGCATAAAAGGAATTAGTTATGTTCAAGTCGCAGACCCTTGGTGTATCATGTTTGCGTTGAGGGTTCAAACCAACAACAGTTTCGGATACGGAGATCCCGTCTCCTTTGTCGCAAGTCAGATAACCCTTTCAAACCACGACAGAAAGAGAATGTTGTGACTAGAAGTGGTAGAAAGCCTCTAGACAATTGCGACCATATTATTGAGGTTAACATGGCCATGATCTAGTGAGTTATGGCCGACCAAGGTTACTGGCGACCAAGAGTTGCTTAGCCCACGGCCGAAGTTGAGGGAGCTGGATCAGCTTGGCTCCAATCTCTATAGTTGTCGCTCGAACCAATAGCTGGAGTGTCGAGAATACCTTAGTCTCGAAAACTCTTATGCAAATACTGCGACCGGCAGAGTAAATTGCCGATCTCATTGGAGTTTCGGTCGAGACTCGCTTGAGCGCATTCGTGTAATAGACAGCAAGGGGTACCAGAAATGTGAAACGCCGTCAAAACCCCACCAGTTTTGGGCTACCCAAGGTAACACACGCGCGATATTATAAGATAGACTTTTTAAGCGGCGCCATTCCATAATATAATGGTCTTTGTTTCGAGGTCTTGTGCGATCGGTGCTGATGCTGGGCTTCCCAATTCAGCATCCATAACAACGATTGAGGTTCGACATGGCGCACAATGAATAACAAAATATTAGTCGGTCAAGGTTAAGATATGTTTGAGTCATCAGGTAATTTCAGTGGTATTCCCTTCTGGCCAGATCATGAATTCGTCGATTGACCATGGACTATCGCTGAGTGATGTCGTCAAGGCCTCTGAGCTCGCATGTCCTGAGTTGACGACAGCCTCATCCCAAGATGTAAAGTCAAACTCGCATTCGAAATTCTCCAAGTCCAACTTGTCGAGCCAACTTGCTTCCCTGTTTTCCGGCGAACTTTGAGCACTTTGTCCCTGTCGTTGTGCTCTTAGATACTCTGTCGGCGTCACACCCACACACTTCTTGAACACACGGTGAAAGTGCCACTTTGACAAGCCAGTCTGCCCCGCCATCTGGCTCAAGCTCAGCTTGACTTCTGTCTCGCCTTGTTTTTTTGTTTGGTGTTGCACAAAGGCGCGGATCTTTTGCACAGCCACCTCTTCAGGCATGAGCCCTGACACTTCTGGCTTGCACCGCTTGCATGGACGAAAGCCAGCCTGTTGCGCGTCGTACCCATTAGTGAAGAATGATACGTTTGCACGGCGAGGAAGACGAGCTTTGCAGATTGGTCGACAAAAGATCTTTGTGGTGCGGACTGCGTAGACAAAGGAGCCGTCGGCGTTGATATTGCGTGAAGTCACGGCATCCCACCGAGACATATCATCTTCAAAGGCATGGCTGAACTTGATCAGTGCTGTAGCCATTTGATAAGCATAATTGATTTGATGGAGTTTGATTATTGTTGATTTATAAAAGATGATGAAGTGAGTCGAGATGGAAAGGCGATGGTGTTGGAGGTAAATAGCGGGGTGTTGCTCCCAATATGACCAATGAGGTCAATCCCGAGTCGAGTGTATGGGAATTGAACCAGAAAAACTTGACAATTATAGGAGAACTCACGATATTACATGCTGAACTATGGACTGAAAACCAAGTGAAGATTTTCTATCAGTCGTATAATCCTTTGTAGTCACGTCAAAAGATACCAGCCGAGTAAGACCCATTTGGCCACAGCGATAGAACCTCCGGTGACTTCTACGAACAGTCAATAACTTCCGCTGGTGAGGCAGATGTCGAGTCAGAAAATGAAAATTGGACAGACGTGAACGAGATGTAGAGCGTCGGTCGCTCAAGAAACATCAAGCTGGAGTTGACACAATTATCATACTTGGCTTGACAGAAACACATTCAGATATGAAGTTGATGATTTGAGAAACTCTCTAAATTCGGTCCAGAAGAACCAGACGACTATATCAAGTTACGTCCTAGACCTGCATAAAGTGCCCGGATCAATACTGACTGCATACGCTCTTTAATCCTCCCGAATTTCGCCCATTTCCCGGCCACTCATCCCATTCCAAAATTATGTTGTATTCTTGACTAAACGACAAGTCATGGGTTTACTTGGGGTCTAAGTGCCCTGATCCAGGCATTGCAGGTGATCCTGTGCTGAGATTGTTAAGACGCGGGTTCAACGACGGCCTGGGTGCTGGAGAGGGACTTGGAGGTGTCATTTGTATAAGTCCATTAAAGGGGCTTTGCCCATGACTGCCCAGCGACGAAGGCAGCAGTAAAGGGGTATGAGGGTCAAATCCTGTCAGGATCATGTCACTAGTCGGTGCTGAAGTAGAGATTGACTGTAAAGCTCCTCTGATGTTCATTGTAGGAGACTGTCCCAGCTGAGATAGATGAGGGTTCTGCTGCTGGGGTTGCATTATCGGCGAGCGGCGCTGGTGCTCTGCCATTAAAACTGGGAGAGCAAGCCCTGAGCCAGCACGAGTTTGGTTATACATGGCAATCGCCGCGATGGACTCTTCAGCTGTCCCAGCTTGTCGTTCCAACCGAGCTGTCGTGTGGGTATTGTTGTAACCAAAGTTTCTCTGGTTGTCTCTCTGGATTGAACCGATCTGTTGGCTAACGGGTAGATGCTCGTACAGGTTACTTGGTCGGCTGTAGTGAGACTTGGGAGCTTGCAACTGACTGGTGTGGCCTATTGCAGGACTTTCCAAAGGAGAGCAAAAATCTGTGCTTGCTTGCTGTCCCAAGTGAGAGGGTCCTCCTCCTGGGTAAGGAGGTCTCATCAGGGTTCTACCCGTGACTGAGTCCTCTCCGGCAGAAGTACCGTCCGGGCGTTGCACAGCCTGGTGATCATGAATACTCTGCTGATCTGTGAGGCCCTGAGTCAAAGATGGGAAGGAGGGTGAAGACACAGATGCGGATGATGCTGGCTCTGGTAGAATAAGGCGAGGCCGTTTCTTGGTTCGTAAATTGGACGAAGTGGGACCAGGAGAGTTGGTGCGATCTTCCAAGCTGACGGTAGTCTGCCCAGAAGATGAAGCAGCTCTCTTGTTTGTGTTGTCAAGCGATCCAGGGCCTGACGATCCATCTTGGCGATACTCCGACTTTTGAGTGCTAGTAAGCTGAGGCGTGGCTAGGGTTTGAGATTGGTTCGATTCTTCGTCTGTCGCCTGAGAGCCCATGTATTGAGTTTCGTGACCTGAAAGCTGTGAACTGTAAGAATCAAAACTACGCCTCTTCCTTGGTTGTGTTTTCTTGATCGAGTTAGCAACAGCACTCGACTCTGGCGGCGTGATAGGATTGGAGACCGCATCCGAGAAACACTTGGGAAGGGCCTTCTCAAAGATCCATTCCAGTAACACCTGAGCGATCTGATTACTGTTGGTCTCAAGAAACATCAGATGCCCGTTACCGAAAATGTTCTTGTTGTCGAGTCTGAGCCACTCGCAGTGAACGCCAGCCTGCATCATGAAAGATGCCGTGGCCCAGTCATACATGATATGGGAGCTAGCATGGGCGGTGACGATGACATGAGGTACTTTCTTGAGATTAACGAGCTGACGAACTTTAGAAGGCGAAGATGGGACTTCTTGAGTCAAGTCAGCTGGTTCATCGGGATCACGTTGCATGAAGCATGAGCCCCTGGTCCCGATCTGTAGCACGCGCACGATGTCGAGGGGCTCTCTTGCAGGAGGGTCGAAACCTTCGTGGGGGTGGGTCGGAGGATCGTAGGTGAGAGGGATCTCGGTAAGTCCGTAGATGCGGGTTCCTTCTTCTCGGTGGATGAACTGGCTGTACAGTCGATAGGGATTCTTTTCCTTTGGACACGCCGTACCAAAAGGAGGTCCTGCTGGCTCGACGGCAATGACACCAGCGACAAGTTCAGGTTCAACATCCGTGGCTAACCAGGCCATGTTTCCGCCTGCGCCTTCGCCCACGAGAATCGATTTTCCGATATGGTGTAAGAGAGCTTGAAGGGCATTCTGGGCGAGGGACTGACGCTCGACTTTGTTGAGGTGAAGAGTTGCTAGTGAAGCGCAGTACCTAGCAAAAATGGGGTCCCCACGCTGTCCAGACTTGAAGACATCAGCAATTGTCTAGACAAAGGCTATGGTTCTGTTTACTTACTCCAGGCCATTTGTCATGAGATGCTGCCCTCTCGCAGCGCAGAGGTACATTGGGCGCTCTCGGTTTACCCGGCGCCGTAAGCTCTGCCTCCACCATAGCTGCGTTGAGAGAATGGGAGTTCATCCCTATCTCACGATGCACATGGTGAGATTTTGTCAGAAAGTTGGATCGGCCGGAGGGAGGTAGGTCAACGATGTAGACTTGGAAGCCCTTGCCAAGAAAGAAGGAGGCCCATCCAGGCTGACCGTCTGGCTTGGTTGTCTAGACCTACTGAGAGTTAGTGGGAGTTGTTACAAAGCGGCATTAGACCTCGCTTACCTGTCCAGTATGAAAGTCTCCATGGATGAGGACGATGGGGTGCGGGTAACGTCTATCGACAGGCTCTAGGCACTCTACGTACATCTGACCGACGATGTTTGTTGCCGTTGCGAGTGTTGCGCCCATTCGCCAGTCAACATTGACGAAGAAAGTAGTTCGAGTACACATGGCTTCCTTTCGTTCCCCTCCTGAGTCTTGCTCTTCCGGCTGAGAGGGCAACAAAGGATCGGGTGGCATTAGGTCGCTTGGCCATCCTTCAAAAGGTACCCCAGGCCTGAACAAATCAGCTTGTTCCATTATGAGTCTTTTCGATAAATAATCCTGTCCCGTGAAATAAAACGCCCGGATTTGTGTGCTGAGCGCTGTGCTAAGTCGCCGTGGTTGGGTCTCCAAAGAAGTTGCGCAGGGTGCGGAAGACTGTATGAAGATAAAAAAGTCAGTCAAAGGACTTGAAGACTTGAAATTCTAGCTATCCTTACTGTTAAAGGCCTGTGCCGGACTTTGGAAAAAGAGAGGCACATGCAGTGGTCAAGAGAGGAGAAGTTGGCTTGAGAGATGAGCCAAGAAAAGTAGGCAGAAACGTGATGGCCCGAGATCACCGGCACAAGCTTGGGTGATTTGAAATAACCTCACGGCATTGAATAATGCAATTGAGGCTTCCCAATGATGTATCGAAATCAGGTTTTATGGTCGCGTGGTCGAGAATGAAGAGGTTGTGTTGTTGGGCGCAAGGAGTCAATAGGTCTGTCGTGAGCGAGGATAAAAGAAGGTGATTGAAGTTTTGAAAGACAAACTGAGAGATAAAGAGATCCTCTTGTGTAGGGCTAGGTCAAAGCTCCTCGGGCATCTTTGAGTCGATTTTTTTCCATGTTCTGGGCTGATCACTGTCAGCCAACTGTCACCAGCCGGCAAGGCTGAGTTTGCTGGGTAGTGTATCTCAAGTTGATGTGTTTGTTGTCTGCTGACTCTGATAGGTGCTGCAGAATTTATCGCCTTGAATCCTCAATCAGACTGGGTTGGAGGATTCATGAAGTTGTTTGCATGTCCCGCGATGATTTCTCCAACAAAATCTCTGTCATCCTTAGGCCACACTTCTCTTGAGGCATCAAGATAACAAAACCTGGCATACCAATGAGTTTGCAATTGAAACTATTACTGGTTCATTCGGGCCTCTTGGGGATCTAATATTGAATTAGAGGATCCTTATATTCCTGCTTTCCATAATGTACTCGACATGCTAGCTACGTTGTGTAGCATCGAGTGCCATCTAAACACTCGAAGTGATTATAATACGAAGGAGAGGTGCATCCAAGAACTTCGTCTCTCCCTGCAGTATTTCTTGATCTTTCAGGTTTGCCGGATCTTGTGACCCGTGCAACTCCTCCCGAGGCTATCTATGGCGCAACTTTGAGAGGTCCCAATATCAGACTCTTGCATGAATTATTCTTTAAGCATTTGGACACGAGCTAACACCCAGGATTCATCACCTGAGGGACGTAGGAGGAACGCTTAATAGTTCAGTAATATTAACGATCATTTAGGGTGGCATAGTGTACAGACCTTTCGTCAATATGTTTGATTCTGCTCTCAGCAAATTAATGTGACATCCTGGTAGAAACCGGTCACCTAGACGGCCGTACTGTTTGGCCGAACTTCCCAGCAATCCCCAGGCAAAGTCCAATAAAAGAATAAAAGCTCATTCGTTGCACTTCTTTGGTATAAAGCCGTTATTCCTCTAATCTTCAACAGATACGGGTACCCCAGTTGTCAAAGGGTCCCTAAAGCCAGGATCTGAAACTAGCTCAAGCAACTCGACCGCAAAGTAACATGATATGCCCTACAATAGCTAATTTTCCGGTTTCCTTTGGAACCCGGTCGTAAGAGTGTGCATCTCATGGCGAAGCCGGCTCAGGAGCGTCGTCCTTCATATCCGGCACCCAACCCTTGGGCCTCTCACTACCTCTTACCACAAGCCCATAACCCAATTTCTCAACCTTTTTGACACTCTGTCTCATCGCGCCCATCTTTCCCCTCCAATCCTTCGTTGGCACATCAGGTAGAAGTTCAAAAGCACATCCTAGCTCTTGAATATCTCCCATAATGTTGCGTCCTCCATCACCAGCCAACTCACCCGTCTGGGCCGTCGTAACAGTCGCAAAGCGCATCAATTCGCCAAAGAGATCGAAAATTCCGTACATGTAATCATTTGGAGTGAGGGAAATGTCAGAGGGCATGGCAGATTGGGTTTCTGCCGGGGTGATGAGGGTCTGGTGGCGGAGGTAGTGTGCGAAGGACAAGGCTTCGACGAATTCTTCTAGACAGCGGAGGGGATTGGTGTAGCGGTAACGATTGACGTTTTGAAGATCGGGGGCGATACCGCTGAGAAGTTTGGCGATTTCTTCGAGACGTGTGTCCATGTCTTGTTGGATGTGAGGTGGGAAGTCTTTGTTGAGATTTTTGACTCTGTACATATGAGCATTCACTCAGTGAGATACTAGGCAGGATAAGCTCACCTCTGGAGCGCAAAGATACTGCAAACCTATTAGCAACACTACCACATATAAGATCAGTCCCAATAACTTACATCTTCTTACTCTGCGCCGTAACATCTCGTGAAGCCTTCACAATCCTCTCTCGACGATCATGATGCTCATCCAACTCATCGCGGAAGCCCTCAAACATGTCATGGAACCTTCCCCTCGGTCCCGTCTGCTGCTTCGGCCCTCCCGCATTCTTAGTACGAGCATTGCCGTCGCGGTCTCTCTTAATACCTCCTGACATTGTTGATCGTTTTGACTGAGACGTAAGTCGAGTTTGTGAATTTGGTCGATGATGTCGGAGGTTGGTTGAGGCGGGTCCTGATTTGTTAGTGTGGGTTTGCAGGGATGACGTGAAATTGAAATTGTTAAGCTCTCCATTTTTGGGGAACCTCATGAAACCTTCAGAGACCGCCATTGACTGGCATACGACAATAGCTCTTTGTGATACACGGAATTGAGCTGAATTAAAAGGATAACACGGGACTAGCAATCACTTATAAGCTATGTTCTCACTATACGTCTATCAATCTATATAACCGCTCAGTCTCAAGTATACCCCCACCGCCAATTGTCATCATCTTCAATATCAAATTTCACAATGCCCTCAATAACCCGTCTCCTCCGCACAACCCCCCTCTTCTCTATATCCCTTCTTCTCCGTCTCATCCTCCTCTTTTATGGCCTCTATCAAGACGCCCACTCAGCTCTTAAATACACAGACATTGACTACCTTGTATTCACCGACGCCTCACGCTTCGTCGCATCAGGCTCATCCCCTTATGCCCGCGACACATACCGTTATACGCCTCTCCTCGCATGGCTACTTCTTCCAACCGTTCGCTTCTCAGCCTTTGGAAAGCTCGTCTTCGCTGCAGCTGATCTCCTAGCGGGATGGCTTATTGTGCGCGTTCTCAGGCGGAGGGGCATGGATGAAGCGACGGCTGGCGGATACGCTGCGCTGTGGCTTTGGAATCCGATGGTTGCGACTATTAGCACGCGTGGAAGTTCAGAAGGTCTACTTGGTGTCTTGACAATGGGATTATTATGGGCTGTTGAAAGGCGGAGGATTAGTCTCGCGGCCGTCATTCTGGGATTGTCGGTTCACTTCAAGATCTATCCTTTCATCTACGCTCCGGCTATTGTCTGGTGGATGGACGACAGGCGCCTGGGAAAGGAGACAAAACCTGCTTCCCGGCCTCTGTCTACTATGGATGCGATTGCGAATTTCTTCACGCCGGATCGTCTCAGGTTTGGTCTGGTCAGCCTCATAACTTTCATGATTCTCAACCTCATCATGTTCTCCATGTAAGTCTCACCTACACGCATTACAATCTTCAACACAACTCACTCATCTCTTAGTTACGGGACGCCATTCCTTGTCCATACTTACTTCCACCACGTTACAAGAATTGACCATCGCCATAACTTTTCTCCCTACAACGTCCTCTTATATCTCACCTCCGCAACACCCACCGATGCTACGACTTCACTCCGCATTGAGTCGTTTGCTTTCCTCCCACAACTTCTTCTTTCCTGTGTACTTATTCCACTTGCTATTGCTAAGCGCGATCTTGCGACATCCATGATGGCTCAGACGTTTGCTTTTGTTACGTTCAACAAAGTTTGCACTTCCCAGGTAGGAAACCCTCATCACGCTACCACACTTTTAATCGCTAACTTATCACGTTCAAGTACTTCCTCTGGTATATGGTCTTCCTGCCACTTTATCTGCCCAACTCATCTTTTCTGCGCAATCCCAAACTCGGCATCTCGGCTTTGTTGCTCTGGGTTGTCTCCCAGGCCGCTTGGTTACAGCAGGGTTACCAGCTTGAGTTCCTGGGCATCAGCACCTTCTTCCCAGGTCTTTGGCTTGCTTCACTTGGCTTCTTCCTGGCCAACTGCTGGATTCTGGGCATCATCATCAGCGACGGTGCCGAAGCACCTCTGTCAACCTCCTCGACAGTCAAGTTCCATGTTGAATGAAGTTGTCCTTCACACCAGCCCATCATTCCAGAGTTAGCATACTGAACTCAGCGAGCCATAGACGTCACCAGTCCATATAGCATTTAAATATTCAGACAATCTCATTCATCGATTATAATACCAAATCTCAAATATCGTAGAGGGTATATGGAAGCTCACGCCTCCGAGATGACTGCCTCGCCGTACTCTCTTCCATTCTTCATGATTCAGTTTTCAACAGATCCCAAGCAAATTCTTCTCAAAGCCAAATCAAAGCCACGCCCGCATTTCCCATGTATCCATGCGCCCTCATAACTCCCCATCTCCTGGGTATGTGATTTGATTAACAGCTTCCTTTCCTCCAATCCTTAAACGCCTTGTCAAAAACAAAAGAGTGATGATGCCAGATACAGATATGAAATAAGTGTTTTGGTCAACCTTTGCAAGTTGCTCTTCGGGACAGTCTCGTAACATGGACAGGGCTCCTCACTGAATTGTGATGCCTGTCGCAAGAGACCGATAGTTTGATAATTTCAATGATGTAATCTTTGTTTTCGGAGGTTCGGGTGTTATGACCATTCTGCCATCCTTGTTGTAGATGATGTTGCCAAATGATTCGCTCAGCTCTGTAAAGGTGATATCCGGGCGAACGCGGCCCATTTCAGCCAAGATCCTGTCGCTCCAGACGCCGGAACAGGCCCCGTTGCTCATGATAAAGAAGGGGTTAAGAGGGGGTAAAACGGAGTCTGTATTAACGTTAGTCAGGAGCTAGAACAAGAGTGTTAAGAAACATACCCAGATCAACAAACCGAATCCTCAGGTAAACCACCTGCTTGAGCTTCTCCAGCGCTCGAATGGCCGACAGCACCAGCTTTTCAAAGGCATCGATAAATCCCATGTCTTGAATGCCAGAACCCGCCTCGTGGAAGCTGGTGTTGTATCGGCAACAATTCTTGACAGTCAAGTCGAGCGTCTTGAGCCGTGAGGTTCGGGGATCCGTTGATCGTAGGGCCATATCGAAAAAGTGGTGGCAGACACGGCCAGTGTACGCAAAATGCTCCAGAGAGGGCAATGCCTCGGCCATTCTCGCGCAGATATGTGTCTTTTGGATCACTTTGGAGTAAAAGGGTGGCATAACTCCCTCCCGACGATAGTCGCTCTCGAGGCAGAGACTCAAGTTTGTGATGTGACGTGGTAGCTGTGGTAGAAATTCCGACATGGTAATATAACTCTTAGACTTTGGTTTACTATACGAACCTTGCCACTCGTAAAGGCTGGGTAGCGCACCAAGCACTGTTGCAAAATCCTGTTTGTCCCTCATGAGGTTCCACTGACCCCTTGTCACCAGGGTCTGCACTGAATCGAGAACAGGGAGCGGCTTATGGATAGTTGGGTCGATCCTCTGCTCAGGGAAGTGAAGGACTCTAGGCGCCTTGCGTCGCTCGCCTCCCTCCAGGGTCAAGACTCTGGCTTGAGGCAGTGTCTGGCCAACAAACTGGAACACCTGCTCCAGAGTACAGTTATTGCCTGGCAAAGTGTAGGTTGCGTTTGTCAATCCTTCAATCGTCACTGTGGGCAGCGTCAAGGTATTCGATAGAGCGACTGGGCCGTAGGTCGGTTGAAAGACAGGGAACCAAATCTCGATATGCTTGACATAAGATTGTAGATGCTCATTCAAGGCAAGGTGAATCATGGCATCTTCCAGACAGTCCACAGTCGCCTTCAGTTTAATGTGACGATAGAGTCGCTGCTGGACAAGGATTCGCCAGATGTCGCTCACAAGTGCCAGCTCTGTCAATTCCCTCCTTCTCGAATGCCTAAGCGCAGTTCCCCAGCTCTTTGTTATGCTCGACACGGCCATGGAACTTCGTGAAGTGGCGGAAACCCGGTAGCCAAACAGGTGATCGAGAATAGCCTCGTGAACCTCGATGGGTAGCTGATTGAAGTCGGTTACAGGACGAGGAAGGTCTACGGGTTCGTTTTCGGGGGTGGCTGGGGAGCCTGTAGCAAGATGGTCGTCGGCACCATGCGAAGAGCCGCTGGAGCAGCATGGCTTGGAGTGTCGATGGTCAGGGTAAGGGAAGGGTGTGCTGCTCGGTCTCGTAGGAGGGACAAAGTCGGATGCCTTGACTTGATCGTAAGATGGGCTAGAAGAGCCTGGGGAGACAGGATTTGAAGTAGTGTTGAGAATGCCGTTTAGCATGGACGAGGCCATGATGGAAGCGAATTCAGCATCAGAGTCTACCTCATCGTCGTGATCGTGGCTTAGGTCGTTTCTCCGTGGTTGATAACCATCTCGGATGGGCAGGAGGGCGGATGCAGGAATCGCGGTAGGACAAGGCGCACAGGGGCCGTCATGGCCGTCATTGTCATTGGCGGTATCCATGGGTTCGCTGATAGAGTCTCCCATATCGATATCGGTATCAGACTGTAGTTCAGGTTCAGTGCGCTCCATAAGATGGCTCCAAGGCCGGCTCGTAGTGCATCTCAAGAAGGGCCAGGCCGAAGTCGAAAGACGGCAGTTGAGCAGGCGGACGATGAAGGGGTGGTTGGGTGAAGGAGAAGAGGGTTCTAGTCGAAAGAAAATGAGGAGAAAAAGGTTCAAAGTCAAGGGTTGGAAATTGAGCCACTGACTGCACTGCACTGCACCCCAAGGTTCGGTTCACTCAGAGACGGAACGGAACTGGAGGGATGAGAAACAGGTGACTACCTTCCAGGGAGGGGGGAATGGTAATAAAAAAAGAAATTCGATTTTTGGGCCTATGGGCAGAGAGGACCCCAAAACCAGGGTCAAATCAAATCAAATCTACAGTGATAATAAATGATGATGGCGACTGGAACCGAAAGGTGACGGGACTAGCGGAACAAGGGAAGCAGAGAGAAGGGAAAAAAAGGGAAGAGGAAGAAAGAAAATGAACATGAGCCGTTGCTCTTGAGTGGGAAGCTGGAGGCGTTAATGCCCCCTCTTTCTGGCCTCGATTAGATTTGATTTGATCCATCCAATGTTGTTGTTCTACGAAATGCTCGCTCTCTACAACATCCGCCTCACTGCGGATACCACCCAGGTTACGTGTATGAGCTGAGATCCATGTATATAAGTACCTCGCCGTATCTATTTAAAAGTGGCAGTGAAAACCAGAGCCAGCCTTGTATGTGCATATGCGCTTGCTCGTGTTGTGTGTGTCTGTCCTGGTGATCCTTGAAGTGACGACGTGGCCGTGGCAGTACAGTTACCCTATCTTGCAGAGTTTTCTAATCCTACAAAGCAGGTTGGACGCATACAGTATCTAGAAGAAAAAAGGAGTATCTCATGTAGCATCTTGTTTATGTGATCAGCACAGAAACCGTCATCGTCGTCGTTATCATCAAAGAACCTACCTAGTGTAACATTTAGAGGGTCGCGTGCTGATTAGCGGCGGCCAACGGGGAGTCCACTGCAATGCAGATTGCCCATCTCCACATCAAGGGCATGTGCAAGTTAGGTTGAATGGAATTGTGGATGTAACAGTAACCGGCAACGGCTGTACCGTAGCAACAAATAACAAAAACAAGATATTTCTAATAATAAAAGAGATTATTCTGAGGACATTTATCATCATTATCCCACTGTTCCCCCATTATAACAAAGACGTTGGCGGTTGTCTCCGTTGAGACATGGCCCCTCCCCTCCACTCTTTGCTAAACGAAACACGCCTCACTTTGACCAGACCAACCTCACAATGCGCTACTAGACCAATGAATCAGCAACTTATCACGTCATTGGGCACAAGGCATTTTCTAAACTCTATCAATCACAACCCAATGGCCACGTCCTTTGATTGACTCACGTGAAGTCCTAGAGAGGGCATCTTAACCCAACTTTCGATTTCAGCAAAAGCCCCTGCAAGACCCTGAATCTGGAACATTCGCTAGCGCCGCGATCATGGGTTATCGCTTCACTAGTCCTAGACGCTATCAGTAATTCATTCCAAACATACCCAGTTGAGGGGAGCAACCAAATGAATGAATCTACTATCCGAAACATAGTTAGTTGTCTTTATGAATACTGCATTTTATGATAGATCTTGTTTTCATCCCTGATTGGGTCTTGAAGCATTCTTACTCGCGAGGCTGCTTTCAAGCTGAACTTTACAACATACCCTGTAGCACTTTGCTGAGGACGAGAATTAAATTTGACGTTGTGTGCGTATAGCTATTCTAGCATGATTTGTGTTATGATAATGCCAAGAATCTTCAGCTTATACATACATATGATAATTCCCGGATCTTTCTTCATTAGTAGTTAGCAGGATCGCCTTTGCATGAGATTATCCCTGTCATCCACATTGAGTAGAAATGATCAACCCAATATCTCCACGACCCAGTTAAGAATCCACCTCTTCATGCAGAATATCAACTTCAAAAGAGATTAGTGTATGACTTCCTTAAGATATGATGGATAGCATGAGAAGACGTTGTGATCCTCATCAGCCACTCCAGATTCAGAAGAACGACTCGCCTAATTCTACCAGAACATGAGAACATTCATTATGTAGACATAGTTTTTCTTCAAATTCCGCATGAACTTGATTGATTTTAAATGTATATAACTACGAAAAAATGCCTAGCACAGCCATTACCTACATACTGGGTAATCTGGCTGATTCGTTCTATCTCAATTTTCCCGCACAATGGGCCCGATGACAGCATGCATGGCAACAAATCATCAAATTTCAAGTTACTACTGTGCTTGATCTCATGTTCTGAGGTAGGTGGCTCACTTTAATGTCCCACATAGACCGCAACCAAAAGGCCCCCAGAGTATGGAATCGTTGAGGTCTTGAATCCATTGGCAGGATCGTCCAAGTAAGCCCTCAAGTCCTTATAACCTGCCTTGGCTGCCTCTGTATTATCAACCACAACCGTAGCCCCTGGCTTCATCCGCGGGTGAACCAGCTTAAGGGTTGGCAAAGCCAGAGGAGTCCAAACTATAATGCCATTAGCGATGTTATTCAAGTCAAGACGACCACGGAAATAATCTCACTATCAAGTAGCAGAAAGTCTACCTGTTCCGGCAAGTCTGTCTTGAGCGTCTCTCGCAAGTCCCCCTCTCGTAATTCAATAAACTTCTCAATATCATCACCCGCCGCACTCCAGTTCTTGCGAGCCCGGGCAGCCTTGGTGGGCTCATTCTCAGTAGCAATGACCTTTCCTGGCTGGGAGCCAGAATTATGTGCAACTGCAAGAGCTAAGTAGACGGTACTGACGCCGAAGGATGTTCCCGCTTCAACGACGAAGCGTGCGCGCATGGATCGCAGGAGGAGGTACACGAATGCGCACTTGTCGGGATCCAAAGCGACAAACTTGTCGAGAGCGGTAGAGGCGGGTCCGTCGGTGCTGACATAGGCTGGTTCATCAAGAGCTTGCTTGTGTAGGTCTCGAAGGAGCTCGATGGTTTGGGGGCTTGCGGCTATAGAAGCCAGGGTTGTCTCAATCACGGAGTAGTCGGGCATCTTGACGTTTGACTAGTGAGTATATAGGGCTGAGTAGAAGGCGGGTTTCGAGGAGCCTTGATATAATTATAAACCAGGAGAAGAACTTCAAGGACGAATACAGACAAGATTTATACTAGTTGATGCTCAAGTATACCGGGTAGTTTGAGTCAAACAGTGGAACCAACAGTCCGGAGCAGGAGAGGGCGTACCAACCCCGCTCTTCGGCATCAAAAGACATATCACTTCCACCGGCCGGCGATCCTCCGATCAAGGAGGCTCTTTATTGTTATGCCATCTCGCATGAGCCATCTTAACTTGGGTGAATAAGGCTATGGCCTGTATAGAGTGAGAAGTACCTAGTGTCTAGCATTTTGATGGTAGTCGTTGGTAGTGACAATATACCTGCTCAACGTCATACGGTCATTTCAACTGCTTTAAGCATGGCGTATAGTTCATAACATGGAATTTGTAGCTACTCTGTGAGTCATAGGACTCCGATGTCATTACCAGGTAAAATCCGGCATCTTGGTTCTTCCTCAGATCCGGGGTCTATCCACAGAAGTTGCTGTTTCCAGAATGACTCAGACACTTACAGATACAACGCATTGCTAACATACGTCTAAACTGGCTAAAGTGAGAGGTAAGTTGGGACTTTCAGTGTTATTAATTTCGTTAGTTATGTTACTGGCTTTGACTTTAACCTTTGTCATCGTCGCTTTATCTCCGTTGACAGCATGGACGTTTACTGCAACGAGGGCTCGTATTTCGTGAACTTGATGATGAATGAGAAATAGCAAAAGCCTTTTCAGAACAGGCAGAACGACCCGGAAGCTTAACAGAATTTCGACTCAATGCTAATAGTGATAGCTGACAATGGGCTTGTCAGTCCTGGTCAAATATCGAAACCAAACCAACATGAGCCAATCTTGGAGTCAGACCTTGGGTCCTTGGCCAGTACTTGCAAAGAGATCTCAGAAACCTAGGCAATTCAAAAGGAAGCATCATACAAGAAGCTATTTAAGCTTATTAACTTGGTTTACAACAGTCCAGGCCCTGGCCGGCATCTTGTGACGGTAGCCGACAACGCATTGATTTTGATTTACCGCCAAGTGCTGTCTCCGATCCAAAACCACAAGAAAACAGGATCGCAAGAGTTTTATTGCATAGATAAAGCTACCTGAAGCATGGGATCTTGGCTGGGCAGGGGCAAGGGGTTAAGGCTGTCACTGGTTTGACTATAGGTAGGCTGCCACTGGGACATGACCGGTAGGGGCATTTGTGGGCAAGAGAAACCTTTAGGATAACAATCTGATTTAACAAAGGGAGTCCAGCTACTTCGATCAAGCAATCGAACTGGTCTTTTAAAGTTGCTTATGTCACCTCCTAGCGTCTTCCATCAAGGCGATTTGTTCCAAACAAGACAAAGGCGGAGCCATCATCACAGCTCTCGATACGATGCGACCATGGCATTAGGGGATCCCTATCGCAGGCAAGATCTCCAGTCACCGCTCACAGATATGTACTCTAGGGTCGGTAGCGGCGCGGTGCTTGCGAGTTCAGTAATCCCTGCTTGCGCTGGACTTCATCTCCTGGGTACGGTTTCGCCGTTTCGGATAATCGGCAGATGGACTTGGCAGCAGAGAAGAAGACGGATAAATATTTGACAGACACGACCTTGTCAAATATAGACTACGGGGCCTATACCTGTACGTAGAGATAACGCTGATGGGTAGTGATATCTGATCTGTCTTTGGCTTTGGCCGAGGGACAGTGCAGCTGTCAGCTCGACGATCACTCAAATCAAGTGGATTCGAGGTGAAGAAAACGTTTTCCCGTGTGATCGTCCAATGTTATTTCTGCCATTTTCTTTCTTCTGTGGGCAGCGGGCCATGGTGCAAAGGTCCTAGACTGCCAAGTGCATTCTGCGACGATCTGGACTCTATAGATGCGATTTTACGAGTTTCAGATTGACATCATGTTCAAACAAAACAAGTTCCGATTCCAAGACGATAGTCGTTTTGTTTTCCCTTGTGTTTTGTGTTGATAATAGTCGAAGAAAATAATTAGCTCTCGACTTTTTGTTTTTTGTTGTTTGAATAAACTTGAAATTTAGGTAGCCTCTGATACGCTGTGCTCTAGCGTTTAACTTAATCGCCAAGGGGGCGGGCAGGTAGGCAGGGAGTGTAGGCATGAAGACCCATGCATGTTCCTTCCCTCCCTTCTTCCTTCCCGCCAGGATCATCAACTACCGTTCTATGAAAGGAAGTCACATGAGCAGCTTTCTCGGCACTCCAATTTCAACTTATCTGAATCACCACCATCACTGTTACCTCAACTCATGTCAAGAAACGAGGTTATCCTCGAATGCAGAATTTGACTTCGCTTCCCGCTTGTGTTTCAACCGTACCGACCGTGCCAACCCTGTCTCTTGCGTAGCGTCATCCCATAATGGAAATATCCATCTCAAATCAACGACACCAGATAAGTAAATGGCACTTTGCTGCTTGTCTTGATAGAGGAGGTCGATTGCTTGATTCAGTCTCAAAGTCCGCTGACACCATGCTCTGGGGTTACTTCGTTGTGTCTTGGTAGCGAGCCACACCATAATTCGATACAGTCACCCTTGATCCCTGGCCATCTTTGAGACACGCTTGGCCCGGGACATGCATAGGTAGCTTATAGCGTCCTGCCTATTATATCCCCGACTGGACGGGATTATCGCCCCCCCACGATGCTCGTCGTCCGTTGTGGTCGGTCATCAGAGCCCCTTCAGGACTGACAAAACAACCCCCGGGATATTTGCAACGGTGAGCCACCGAAGGCGAGTCCCAGGGGGCTCGCATTCAGCTACGTATCCCAACAAGAAGATGCAAACTTTTCACTTTCCTCCGTTACGTACCAAGCAAAACAAAGATTACGCATACGTATCACCATCGAGACAACGATATTTAGCGTCGACACGGCGCTTCCCATGAGCATGAATAAGGGTCGTCTGGACATCAGACGTCGCGTGGTGAAGGACTCGTATAACCAACCAAATCGATTCGTGCCTGGCAGCTCCAGACGCCAAATCCTAGCGGCTCTTGTTTCAAACTTGGGACCTGCAGGGGTGTTTAGTTCCAGGGGTCACCAAGCGCCGGTTCTTGAACGGGCTTTGCTTTGCTGGTTTCCAGTCAGTGGACCCTGGCTCATGATGTGACATTGAGATTTTGCGCCGTCCGCCAATCGCGATGCATCATGACCATCAGCTCAACAGTGATCCATTATTGTCCAGACGAGGGACAAGACCGTTTTTGTTCTTGGTTCTTGCTGTCACACTGAGGCATTGGGCTCTGGCCTGGTCGGCATGGCTTCATCCCGAAATGCAGGCTTGTGGCATTCTGGGATTGTGATGCACGTCCAAGCTGAAGATCGCCTAATACGAAAAAAGAAGCTTAGAGAGGCCTTTGGATTTCCCTCACTCCTTGCGTTGGGCACGGCTATTAGCTCAGCGTGAGGCCCATCACAATCAGCACTTAAAAGACCGATCGTTGGCTACAATAAACAGCTGCTGCGCAATCTCTGACGCGCCAGCTCTTGGATTTTCACTGATCGGGCTGGCTTGGGCTGGTATGATTGGCGGACTCGACAAGGGCCGCGGCTTGTGGACTGCGGAAACGGTTTCTCTCACCCAACACATTGGGGACAGCAACAAGGAATGTTGCACTTGGAGAAACAGCAATCAAACGCCTATTTTGGATATACCAATCGACCATGGTTGTTGATGAGATGCTCATACTGTTACACCCGTTGTCAACACAAGTTCAAAGCATTCATGGTTTCGTCCACGATCCGCTGTCACTCGACACGTCCCAGATTCTTTCATGCCTCACAAGCACAAAATCTTGACGGTTCCAAGGGGCTCTTGGACTGAGGCCCAGGCGTTTGACTTGGCGACTATGGTCGCACAGGCTTCTGCACACTAACGTTGAACCATCTTCACCTTTACCTAAACAACAACTCCAGGCCCCTGATCCCTGACGCCGAAGCCCTGGATCCACGGCCCCTAGCGCCCCATCCCCGCCATGGATCTTGCGGCTCCCTCCTAAAGGTTGATCTGAGACTATAGGCCAAGATTCTATTGTCCGATCGTCTCCTATTAAACCCATATCCTCCCCCCCATTGTTGGCTGCTGGTCGGCATTCTCATTCTATTGTTCGGGTGTTCTATTGTGAAAGACGACTCTTTGTGTCTTTCATTTATTTTTCCTATTCTTCCTTTCCCTTGTCATTTCATTTTCCCTCTTTGTGCTGCTAGACAGTTCCATTAACATAATCACCCTCCTTTCATTGTTTACTTCCGAACAGTGTGTCGCCAACTCGCGAACTCTTCACCCGTTCCTTATTCAAAGTATACGAGAGGAGCGTTGATCGCCAATCTCCTCAAATAGCATTCTTTTATTGCTTTCCAACCGAAACTCTCATTACCTACCTTTACACCCGGCTTATTATACGATTGAGCTATCATCCAAGTGAACCGGCTGGAACCACTTCACTTCTTTCGCTCCGGCATATCTTTACAAATTTAACTACGAAACAAAAGTACAAATTATCATCATGGCGCTCCTACGAACTTTCCTCGCTTCTCTGCTTGTCGCAGCTCCCTTGGCGACTGCCGCTCCTGTCGACCTGTCCGAAACACTGACGGAATTGATCGATGAGAATCTTCCCGGTGGCCTTGGCGGCGAGCTTGACAAGAAGATGGGAATCAGCGCGTTTCTTAGACCCATGCTTTCTAACCCAGACGCTCCCAATATTATTCCTAACAGATACATCGTTGTCTACAACGACACCTTCGACGAGGATACCATCAGCGCCAAGGAGGCTAGCTTTGCCATGGCTGTCAAGAAGCGAAACCTCAACAAGCGCAGCTCAAACGGCAACGAGATGTCTCTTCACATCAACTCCTTCAGGCTCAACGCCTGGCGTGCCATGTCACTCGACGCCGACGACGTGATGGTTCAGGACCTTTGGAACTCGGACGAGGTTGCCTACATTGAGGCTGATACCTATGTTCACCAAGACGCCGCCATTGCTCAGGTCAACGCACCCCCTGGACTTGACCGCCTCTCTCACACCCAGAACAACCAGGATACATACGTTTTCGACGACTCGGCTGGTGAGGGCATTACCGCATATGTCGTTGATACTGGTATCAAGACTAGCCACACCGAGTTTGAGGGCCGTGCCACCTGGGGAGGAAACTTCATTAACAGTGTTGTAAGTAGAATCTCGGTAATCGAAAGCTGACCAAACAATGCATGAGACTGACTGAACAACAGGATGATGACGAGAATGGCCATGGCACTCACGTCGCTGCTACCATTGGTGGCGCTACCTTTGGTGTTGCCAAGAAGGTTGACCTTGTTGCTGTCAAGGTCCTTGACGCCAAGGGTGGTGGTAGCAACTCTGGTGTCCTCCAGGGCATGCAGTTCATCATCGACGACGTTGCGAAGAAGGGCAAGAAGGGCAAGGCTGTTATGAACATGTCTCTGGGTGGTGATTTCTCCGAGGCCATCAACCGCGCCATCGAGGCTCTCTTCAAGGCTGGCATCGTCCCTGTTGTTGCTGCCGGTAACGAGAACGTAAGTGAACATTTGTACCATTCATCAGACCGCATCATGACTAACAGACTGCACAGCGAGCGACTTCCCTCACCTCTCCTGGCTCTGCCCCTAACGCTATCACCGTTGGTGCTTTCGATGCTACTACCGATGAGCGAGCCCCCTTCTCCAACTTTGGTCCTGAGGTCGACATCTACGCTCCTGGTGTTCAGGTTCTTAGCGCTGGTATCAAGTCTGACACCGACACCGCCTCTCTGAGCGGCACCAGCATGGGTACGTCTAAACACCTTTTCACTCTAAAGTTTCACGCTAATTCATCTGACAGCCTCTCCCCACGTTGCTGGTCTCGCTGCCTACCTCATGAGCTTCCAGAACCTCGAGGGTCCTTCTCAGGTTGTCAGCCTCATCAAGAGCCTCGCCAAGCAGAGCGGTGCCAAGGTCCGCAACAACGTTCAGGGCACGACCGATCTCATCGCCAACAACGGCAACCAATAGGCGCGACAGCAGCAGCAACCAGGGAAATGGGAGATAACGGAAAGCGAAACGTTTCTTGTTCAAAAAAGGACATTTCAGGATAATTGGCTAGTCAAGCATACAAACCTGAACCATTTATGCCTCTTCTGTGTGTATATGTGGGATGTAATATATAGGGTGCATTTAGTGAACGGCCTCGATCATGCGTACCAGGAGTTTCTTCTGAGCCAAGGGAAAGGGCATCTGCGTTCGATAGACAGTATATAATGAGAACATATAGACCTTGCATCAATGCATTTAAGACTTTTTGACCATCATAAGACATGACATGTTTGACAAAGTTCGCTAAATCATACAAAACCTGGCCAGACAGAAATAGCTTGTCATGCATTTGCGTTTCGGAGAATTCGATTTGCTGCATCCTGAGGCCTCATAAAAGAAACGATGTAACCATCCAACGCAGGACCATGACCCCTGAGAGTGATGATCGATATCAGATTAACTAAGGCAAGGCCCGCCGAAAGTGTAACCTTATCGCATCACAGCTGTCAAGCTGAAACCTTGCCCAGACGCGTGGCATGCCCATCTCGTACACGACGGGTCCGAAAAAAGGAACAATCATCACATCACGCATGAATTTACAAGGAATGTTGTTGAAATGTTTGCTCGCCGTCCCTCATCTGCCGTCCTGGAGACGTCGAGATAGACTTGGGGCGTGACATCGCCGTGAGGCGGAAACCAAGAGCAAGAGAGATTTTAATTTTCGCACTTCTTCGGCACAATCATAGTCATGGAAGGACTCGATTGCAATTTGACATCCGTGCAGGAGGTGGTTAAGACAAGAGAAGATAACGTCAGCGTTAGGGGAACGGAGCGAAACTGAAACGGCAGCGTGCGCTCTATCGCACTGCTGCTGGTGTATTAATAAGAATAGAGCCCAGCAATACGCTCGCTAGGCTGATACCCTTCAAGAGGGAAGTGTGCTAAATGGGTTATATGTACGTTAGGATATCGTTAAAATCTTTGCCGTGAAGAAAACAAACAAATCGATCGGCGTGTAATACTACAATTCTTCATGACCCGTAATCAAGGGGGTGGCCTTCTCGCCACCCGGTAGGAAGACACTAGCTTCCTTAAAGATATTGTCAAACCTGGCGCCAAAGAACCAAGCAGTGCCAATCTGCAAAGGATTCGTTAATGGAGTGTGGCTTTGGCGGGTTGGGTGAAACGTACCATAATACCAGAAATGCAAAGCAAGGCAGCAATGACGACACCGAAAAGAACAACAGCCTCGCCAGCGTCCATAGTGGGCTCCTTGTTCTGCTTCTGCGTGTTCTCAAGGGTGAGCTTCTTAGGATCCTGCTGAGGGAAGAGAGTTTCGATGAATTGCTCAATCTGCAACCTGTTAGTGATGCAACCTCAAGAAGAAAGTGAATTAGGAACAACATACCTTTGCACACTGCGCGCTGATGGCAAGGAAGTTGGGGTCTCTGGGGTCGTTCTTCTTTGCAATTTTACGAGCATAGTTCTTGAAGACTTGGCACACGGTAAAGAGGTTTTGTGTGCACTCAAACATGATTTTGCATGCATCACCCTTTGTGATCTTGACGTTCTTCTTAAGCACGTCAGGGTTTCGGAAGACGAGTTCCAGTGTTGCAATGGCCATGCCTTGAGGAATGGCCACAAAGTTGAAGGCACTCTGGTCCTTGATACCGGCCATGTAAAAGAGACACTCTTCGCTGTGCTTGAGCGCATCAAGAACCATTGCAGAGATGCATTCAATGGCCTGTTTTTGATGGTTGGGGTCGAACAAGTCTTCGAATTTGTCCACATGCTTGCTCCAGATTTCCTTGGGGTACCATCTTCGACCGTCCTCCCAGTCCTCATGGATATCTCGGATGATGTTGGTCTTTTGAAGGAATTGGCCCATTGACTCAGTGAGAGAGGGGCGCTCAGCGAGCTTGGGGTTGGCAAGTTCAGATTCAACAAGTAGGCGTGTCAGACCCTCGCCAACAAGGCCAGCGACGTAGTGACAGTACAGCTCATACTCGTCCACCGTTTGGACACCGTTCTTGATCATATCTTCGTTCTGAGCATAGTCGGCCATGCCATTGCCCATCTTGCGCGTCACATCCTTGATGATCTCGTGGTAGGGCGCCTTGATCTTCTTAAGCTCAGTGATGACAACATCGAAGTGCTCAAGAAGCTCTCTGTCCTTTTCCTTGCTGTCATGGAACTGCCAGCCGTCTTCTTCCATGGTGATGTGGAAATTTCGGAGAAGAGGGACTTTCTTGTCCAGGGGAATTGTCATGTCATCTTCAATAGTGTCCAAGCCACGGAGGCATAGGTAGAAGAGAGTAATGGGGACGAGTAGTTCGTGATTAAGCTCTTGAATGACAGCCGAAAAACTACGGCTTGTCAAGTTGAGGTAACGGAAACATTCTTGGAGCTCGGGGGACTCTTTGCTGGGATCGCGCTCGTGGACGGGATCATGCCAGACCTTCCTGGAGCGCCATTAGACAGGTTCAAGGCTGAGGAAGACGGGAGACATACCATTGAACAATTGATCGAAGTTGGTACGGGTGAAAGAGGTAGTAGAAGACACCCATCTTGGCGGCGTAAGCGTGAAGGGGGGTTGGGTGGAGGAGAAGTCGAGAAAAAGGTAGAGCGCGTGAAGTTTAGACAGGGCACGCCTTGTTACAGCTGCGCAAAGTCAAGTGAAGGGGAGGAAGCAAAGATTATATGCCAATTCAGTTGCGACCAAGCCCCGGAAACGGTTCGATGCCTTGTCTCAGCATTAGAAACACAAAGGAGGAGATAGATAGAAGACAGATGTGAAGAAGCAAAATAGGACTGGGCAGCCTCCGCTCCGGATAAATCCACAATATGCAAAGAGCTCATTTCTCACCTTGTGAGGGTGGGGGCCATTGATCCTTGTAAGATAATCATGTGGATAAACTCATAGCTGCCGCGTTATATGCATCTGCTGTCGTATTCGGATTCACCCGTCCAGCGCCCAGGGGTTGGCTCTAAGTTGTAACTTGTAACGACGCTTGAACGGACCTCGCAAGCAGTTTAGCAGCCGGAATGCCGGTCTTAATATCACTCTTCGGAATGGTTTAATCGCCGGTCTGAACACAATCACGGATATTAGTCTTTACTATAACAGCTTCCAGTCTCAGATGTTGCAAGGAATCTGTATGCTTTGTGATAATGGTAGCCTATAGCTGTTCGCTATACCTAATATCCGATCTGTTACCAATGGGATGGTAGACGATTCTATCCGCTAAGATCCGAGACCACCGACCGGCTTTATATAGGTATGCACCTAGACGATCCGGACGGACGTCCTGACCGCCCAGCCGGATTTATCCAACCCCGGCACAATGTATAAAAGATAGAGGCAGCCTGTGGGTAGGTAGGTAATAGGAAATTGCGCTGTCAGGCTGAAGGAAGGCTTGGCTGATTTATGACTAGCAACTACCAACATACACAGGCTCTGGATAAACAAGCCAAATTCCGAGAAAAGTAGGTAAGGTAAACTTCGTCGTACCTACCTAGCGGATTCAGATCTATTCGCCTGGGTTAGTAGGCAAGAAGCACCATGGAGAGCATCTTGGGTAAGGCAAGTGTCCCAGAGGATGCCTACCTACCTTGGTAGAGATCTGTGTATAGTTCTCGAATGTAGATTCTCATCGAACCTCACCTTTTGATTCTTGACACCATCGTATTTTCTTCGCTTTTTTGGCCATCAACATGTCTATTCCAGAGCCCCAGAACAGCAACCCCCGACCCAACAAGTTTATAATCTGGGGGCCTCAAGACGAATGGTTTTCAATCGAGCTTCAGAACCATCTCGCATGCGACAACCAGCATTTTGAATTCGGCACGTCGAGCTGTAAAAACCGGGGATATTTACGAACAAGACTCTTGAAACTCCAGCCCAGTCATGTTTTCATTCCCGTCCCCTGTCCTGGTAATCCAGAAGGCTGGGATGAGAACCAGAAACAGGATATAATCAGGACCAACATCATTGGGATCCTCAATCTCGTAGATCTCTGCTGCGAGATGAAGATACATTGTACTGTCTTTGTCAGCGGGTATTTCTATGACTACGACGGCGTTCATACTTTTGACGGACCTGGGTTCACGGAGGAAGACAAGCACAACTTTACAGGCAATTTTTACGCCTCTGTTCAATCCCATCTTGATTCGGTAAGCTGTTTGTTAGCCCTTGGTCTCACTACTTGGTCGGCTTACACGCTGGCCAGCTTCTGCAGAATTACAGCAATTGCCTGATACTCCGTTCACGCATGCCCATCTCTGAAAGGAATCACGACTCGAACATGATGACTAAGATTCTTGAATCCCAAAATTTCGTGAACGCCCCCAACAGCTGCACGGTCCTACGCGACCTCCTACCCGCTGCCATCTGTCTAGCAAAGCACAAGGCGACGGGTGTATACAACTTTACCAACCCCGGTACCATTTGGCACAGCGAGGTTTTGCATCTCTACAAAGAGATAGTGAATCACGAACTTGAACACATGAACCTCGGGGCTGATAAATACGCCCAAAACATCAAACCTGGTTGTAGCAACTGCAAGCTGGACATAACTAAATTGCAAGACAAGCTTGTGGAATATCATTATGGGACGCAGCTTCCTGAAGTGCATGAGGCGGTTCGAAAGTGTTTGGAGAGGAAGAGAGCAGCGCTACAGAGAAGTCGAGGGACGGGATGAGCCGGTATTGTTGTCAGTAGAAGTCCCCGTTCTGAGAGATAATAGTGACTATCAATCGAGAGAGGAGTGAATCTTGTGTAGTCCGCACAACTGGGTGATGTTCACTCAAGTGACTCCAGAGGCATGGATACGTGGGTAGTAAGGCAAGTGGTTTAATATATCGAGATAACTACTAACATAGTATCTAGTGGAGGTATATCATACGTACTGTAAGGTAAAGGCTGACGTGGTTGGCCTGCCGGGGTCACAAAAAAAAACACAGGACTGACTTGACTGGCTTTCTATCGTCCCTTAGTAGATATATTATCTATTAATCTCTTTACAATATACTTATCTAGACTAGAAGATATATACTAACCTAGAGTAAGCCTTAAGATGTTTGTTAAAAGCCTGCAATTTATCTAGGACATCTTTACAAGGTATTCTGGTCTAAAGAGTACCTAATCCTATCTTATTCCTTCCATCTTCCACGAGCGTTGTTGCCCGATGACGGGAACCAGCCCACCCAGGCACTGCCCCGCCATTACGTAGACCCCTAAAGCCCCTCTAGAAGCACATTAAATAAAGGCCAAAGCCTGAATGAAGCCTGGAAAGTTCCCTGGTCTGGGCTGGATCAAAAGGCAGGAAATTTCCGCCAAGCTTCGATTAGGCATAGCCCATTTTAGGCAATCCTACATCATCAACATTTTTCCCTCTCGCATACTATACCTACCTACATAACGTTAACCCACGTCGTTTTACTCGTGACCCTCAACTCTCTAGGTACCCTTTTACTTTGAGCGACTACGACCTAGATACCAGAAGTGTCTCCCATCATGGTCGTTGATACCGCCTATTATGACGCTCTGGGCGTTCAGCCCACAGCCACCGAGTTGGAAATCAAGAAGGCTTATCGCAAGATGGCCATCGTCCATCACCCAGGTGCGTTTCTCTGCCTCACCTCAGGACACTCGTAGCCTTCAGACAAGCTGACTAGGTACTCCGGTACTCTGCAGATAAGAACCCTAATGACCCTACCGCGCACGAAAAGTTCCAGGCCATCGGTGAGGCCTACCAGGTCCTGTCCGATAAAGACTTGCGAGCAGCCTACGATAAGTTCGGAAAGGACTCAGCAAGACCACAGGAAGGTTTCGCCGACCCGGCTGAGTTCTTCAGCTCCATCTTTGGAGGCGAGGCTTTTGTCGACTGGATCGGTGAGATCAGCCTCATGAAGGACCTCACAGCAACCATGGATATCACGATGCAGGAGGAGGAGGCTGCTGCCGCCGAAGCCGCTGCCGCACAAGCCGCCGAGGAGGATTTCCCCGGAACCGAAGATGCCAAGAAGGAGAGCCTCAAGGAGCAAGAACAAAAAGCAGAGGAAAAGGCCGCCGCCGCCGTAGCTCATGAAGCCGGCACACCACCCCCGCCGTACGCCGCCACTTCCGTTACTGACGACAAGGAGACTAAGCCCGACATTCCCGCCCCTGGCCTCTCTGCCACCGCCGACGCTCCCCTGCCCCGAACCGATGCACACTCTCCTGCTCCCTCGTCTAGCTCTCGCAACCGAACCCAGATTCCTCTCCGACCTGCCCTGACCGACAAGGCCCACGGAGACATCGAGGCGGAGACAGCCCAGCAGGGTGAACTAACAGAGGAGGAGCTCAAGAACAAGGAAAAGAAGAAGGGTGGTCTGACCAAGGAGCAGCGAGAGCAGCTGGCAGCATATGAGAAGGAGCGCGCCAAGATTCGTCAGGAGCGTGTCGACACACTCGCGCGAAAGCTCCTCGACAGGCTCAGCGTATGGACAGAGACAGACAAAGGCTCCGATGTGACCAAGGCATTCCAGGAGAAGATGCGCCTCGAGGTCGAGAATCTGAAGATGGAGTCGTTCGGTATTGACATTCTGCACGCCATCGGCCAGACATACGTCTCCAAGGCTTCCGCCTTACTCCGCAGTCAAAAGTTCTTTGGAATTGGAGGCTTCTTCAGCAGACTCCGCGACAAGGGCACACTCGTCAAGGAGACATGGAACACTATCAGCAGCGCTATCGACGCCCAGCAGACTATGGAGGACCTGGCCAAGATGGAGGAGAAGGGCGGTGAGGACTGGACTGACGAGAAGCGAGCCGAGTACGAGAGACGTGTCACTGGCAAGATTCTTACGGCCGCATGGAGGGGGAGCAAGTTTGAGATCCAGAGTGTCCTGCGCGAGGTTTGCGACAGCATCCTTAACGACAAAAAGGTTCCGCTTAACAAGCGACTAGAGCGCGCGCAGGCTCTGGTTCTCATTGGTGATGTCTTTATCAGGGTATGTTTCACCCCCTTATCATGTATTATTCGTGCTGACTAACAATAACAGGCTGAGCGATCTCCTGAAGAGGAGGGTGACTACCTCGTCTTTGAGCAGCTCGTCGCGGAGGCAGCTATGAAGAAGGATAAGGAGGAAGATCACAAGAAGAAGAAAGATCGCAAGTCCTACTACGGAAAAGAAAAGGAACCCGCCAAGGAGAAGGAGCACGGTTCCTCGACACCTTAGTTGCGCGATATGAGAGAATCAAGCCCCTGATCTCAATGGGATCAGACATACCCAGGTGTAAGGAACCTATGAAAAGATGATGGATGACAACTTGGAGGGCGTTTGCTGGGTGGCTAGCATCAGAGGTGGATGGCTTAGAAAGGCAAAAGATGAGGACGGGTGGTACCTATTTGGACTTAATTCCCATGATGCTATTCCCCCATTTCATTCAACGAAATTCAACGGCCGTGTATTTTCGATATCTTTTCCAATAGACTATAAGGCATATGTAAACGACATGCCAAGATACCATGAAGAAATGACCGAAGTTGAGGTGAAGTGAAGATTCGAATTAATCTCCTAATATCCTATATCGGTTTCCTATTTCCATTTACAACTACTGAGTTTTACTTTCCCTACTCCTTTCCCTCTCGTCTTGAATGCGAGAGTAACACGTAATCAGGAATCTAGACTGTTTCCCATTTCAGGCTCTCTTTTCCCTGCAAATCCTCCAAGTTCCATCTTATAAACTCGCCAGGCTGGCGGTGAAAACTTTCCTCCGGGGTATCTGTTATACATAGTATGTATCCAAAAGCAAAAAAGCAAAAATCTCCGCAACAAATGAAAAGGAAAAAGAAAGGGGCCCAGTCTAAAGGGGCATATGTGTGTAGTCTGTCCAGGCCGACTTTTTGGTTGTGCTCCTTTTTCGGGAGAAGATCGTTTGAGAGGTGGAATCGTGCATAGCGACGCAGCCGCTGGGAAGCAAAACGCAGTTTTAAAACAAAAATGGGCACAAAAGATCGCTTGCTTGCCCAACGCCTTGTATGTATGCATTGTTTCTTCCATTGACTTCGTAGATCTGATGATGATATTTGCTGTGGTGCCCTGAGGCTTGGCTGGTTCTTTAAGGTTGAGAACAAGGAAAAAGAGTGCGTAGGTTGTGGGTTGCGGACGACATCCTGGTCGTCGGTCTGTACTGAATATAAAGCTAACAATAAAGGTCAAAGTTGGGTTAGTGGCGTTGAAGACGAAGTTAATTGCTGTCCGGTTGCAATTCGATGCCACTATCACGATCCTGGGAGCTCTTCTCCCAAGGCAGTGGAGCATCAGGTCCAACGCTGCCAGTATCGTCGTCGAAGTCGTCAACATGAGACAGAGTATCATCTTCCTCTTCGTCATCGTCTTCATCTTCCACCTCGTTTGGAGGAGGTAGCACGTGGCCGCCAAAGTCGACTTCTGAGATATGAACCTTGTATTCCAGCGCTTTCTGACCCTCTTTGATGAGAACCTCGGTCCAGTTGAGGCATCTTTTAATGCTTTGGTTGATCTTTTGACTGTCGACGAGCAATTCGCGGTGCTTTGACAAGTCGAGCTGCAGACGTCGTTCATCACGTCGACGACGATTCTCGGCCCTCTCTATTGCCTTTTCGTCGTTAGGGTCGAGGGGATCTGAAGCTGAAGCCGAGTCGGTCATTGAATTATCAGATTCATCCATTGAGTCATGGCCCTCATCTTCAGACGGGGGTGCTGAATCGTTCTCTTCACTGAGATCAGAAAGGTTGATGGGGATATCTGTTAGCGCTGCAGAAGGGACTCGGCTAGAGGCCGCTGAAGCAGCAGCAGAAAGGTGGCCTGATCTCGATAGTCGGCGGTACCTGCGGAGCTCAGCCTTTTGTTTCCGTAATTGCCTCTCGATTGTTCGATTTATAGCTTCAAGAGAGGCATTCCTGATTTCCAAATCCTGAACCTTACGCTCCCTCCGAGCGTTAGCTACATGCTCGTTTACAGAATCTCCATGACTGGACTTGGTTGGACTTTGAACCTCGGGTTGAGATTCGTCTTCTTTCGCGTCTTCTTCGTCAGGGATATCCTCAGCCATCTGAAGAATCGAGGCCATGGTCAAGGCTGGTTGGGTTGAGCCAGGGCTTGCAGGGGGTGAGACAAATTCGGAGTGCAGTCGAGATGGCGACATAGGCAGCCTGGGTGATTGAGAATGATCGAAATTGGGGACACTGCCAGTCCTTGCGTGGCCTCTGGGCCTCTTTGGGGGCGACTCAATACTGACACGTCTTTTTGAACTTATGGGCGCTGCGGGAGCTAACGTAGAGGGAGAGGCTAACGGGGGTGGTGATGCTATTTGATGTCTGCTGCTGAGGCCCGGTGTACCCGTGTTCCGAAGAATCGAAGGAGTCGGCTGGGCGATCTTAATGGGAGAGTGTGGTCTCGGAGGATGTCCATGTGTGAGGCTCGAGTGACCACTTCCTGAGCTGCCGGTACTTGGACGTCCCGTCTGGAGCCTCGAAGTGGATGAGTTTGCTGAGGGAGGCTCGGATGCCTGTGGACCCGGTTTGAGTTCAAGATCGGTACCATTGGCATAGAAGAACTTTGAGGTTGAGGATTCAGGCGCAGTATTGGTGTTTGGTACAGAAGTGGGAGTGTTGCTGGCCCTCTTAGATTCAGAGTTGACCCCACTGGCATAGAAGAAGTTGTTGGACTTTTGAGACCCCAGGGAAGGGCGACTAGATGTCTGTGTTGTGGCTGGAGCATCGCTGGCACGAAAGAATTTAGAGTCGAAATCAGCTGGAGATTCTGCCCGAGATAGTGACTTTCTCCCTGTAGAACCTAACGAGGATCGAGGGTCCCATCCATCTCTATCCAAATTCGGGGTACTATTTGGAGTCGTGCTATTGCTATTGGGACGGCTCTGTCGGCTGCCGGAACGGGGAGTTTTGGCATTATCGTCTCGGTAAGCTGGGCCAGCGGCCAGATTCTGGGTCGATCTACGAGCTGGAGGTGGTGCACCTATTATAGGGCCCTTTGCGGTCGAGGCAATCTTTGGTGTAAGGGGAGTACGGCCGACCGTCTTTGCTGCAGCAGCACTGAGCTGTGGAGGTCGATGTTTCGAGTCACCAGGAGCCATTTTGGAGTTGGAGGTAGGAGGGGCGGAACTCGACGAGGTAGAGCGGGTCGAGGTGATTGTGGTGGTTACTGCCAGGACATGTTGGTGTTGGCGATTCGAGTCGTGAAACCCAAGGGACGGTGAGCGAGAGCTAGAGATAGTGGCACCAGCTGAAGGGTATCGGGGACGACCGTCAACGCCAGGGGTTCCGGATCTAGTCTTGGGGAGAGTTTTTGACGAGGCGACGAGTTTGTTCGCAGAAGGGTTAGAGGCGAGAGCTGCTGGCGATGTAGGGCGAGAGGAAGAGTCGAATGACGAGTTGATGGTGTTTAGAGTGCGCATCCTGAGTTGGGTTGGGCGATCTAAAGTCCAGTCTTGACTTCTGGGTCAGGCTGAGATGACTGGCACTGGACTGTTAACGGGACGGGGCGGTCAGCTCTCATTGGCTGAATTGCACGGCTCGAGCGGGGACAATCCAGTTTAAGGGGGGTGAGTGACCTGTAGCGTCAATGCTACAGCGCTGTTGATCGCTAAACGCTAGCGGTCTCTAGCAGGACTGTCTAATTTGAGGGTTCTGTCGATGACCGCTGGAATAATGAACGATGAGAAGAGGCCTCTTCTGAAAGCGTGGAGTCAAGTATTGAACAGCTGTAGTCGTCTGCGAGGAGGTATGTGGAAGATGTTTTGCAGCAGATAAGAGAAGAAGGATCAATTATTTCGAGTATAAGACAGAGAAAAGACTCGAGGCAATTCACCCATAAACAATTGTTTGTAGCAAGAAAATGAGATCGTCACAAGCTGATGAATCAGAGGACAGGAGGAAGAAGCAAGAAAGAGGGGAAGGAGAGGGAGAATTATCACAAGCACGAAAATAGCACGGGAAAATGCTTCCTGGAATAAGCGGTATGAAAGGACATGGTCTAGATGGAGTCATAGCTACTCGCTTGAGTGTTTTATTTTCGTATTTTCTATGGGATTTGATCATGCCTACTTTTTTACCTTTTTCTTACATTCTGTCATGTCATGATTAATGAAACGAGTCTGGAATGTTTCGGAATTGAGGTATTTGACTGGTTCTTCATTTGCAGAGCATTCCAGATCAGATCTCATGATGAGATCCTCTGTTTATCCGGGCTACTCATGTAGGTTTTTGTGTATCATTAATCAGATTATACAACTTTCTGTTTCAGTTCGATTTATTGCAGGAGCCAATTCTCCTTGTTACAGCTTCGGTGGCCCATTGTTACCCACTGCTAATTAATTACATCTTCATGCCAGCCGGTGTTCACCTCTTTAAATCTCCGTCCCCTGTCGACAATACCAGTCGATCACTAAGTGTGGCATGACATGGCAACGCCACGAAGCCCGAGAGCACAAGAACCGGGCAGCGGGGAGGACTTATGCCTAAGCCCCTATGGGTTGTTCTCACGTGCTATTGATATCAAACGGTGTTTATAACAGCATTTTACTACTTATAAAAAACAAATGATGAAGCTATTGACCTGCAACAGCATCCCTATATGGAGTAATTAAGTAATTAATTACAGGGCAACCCTAGTAGAAGCCCTGGAGCTGTCAAAAAGATACGTACCCATTCCATCTAGAATTCTTCTAGCTTTTCCCCGGGAGTCTTTTTTTAGCCTAGAAACTGATGACCAATCACCGTTTTCGCCTTTGCAAGGCTCCAGCTTCGTTCGGTCTTTCAGCTCCTTCACAAGTCCGTTTTCTTTGTCCGCTGACAAAAAGTAAATCAACAACTTCCACGCATCGAAAGTGGCTCGATGATTCTGCAATAACCAGTCCACAACCCACTCTCTTCCTCCCTTTCGCCAATCGACCCCGACTCCAGAGCCTCCAGGGAGAACTGTTTCTCCTAGGCCTTTGAAGACCTGTTTCATTCTTGTTTCTCCCGCCATGGGCGTCATTGGCATCTCGTTGATTGTCGCATCCGTTGTTTGGGTCCTTGTTCGTCCGCCATCATGGATCCCTGAGCCGTTGCAGATACTCCTTCGCTGGAGGGGAGGCGGTCCTCCTGCGATCAAAGACAAGGTTGAAACTGAAGCTGATGCCGATCCTGACTCTGGACCCCGTGTCCTGGTGTCGGATCACGAGGTGGAGCCGGGTTCTCGACTACGGGCTCGTCCGGCCGACAACCGTACCACTCAAGACGATGGCAAGCATCTCGACCAAGGCACTTCTACAGCTGTCTCTTCCTCGAAACCCGCCACCAACGATGCTGCGTCTATGCCACCGCCCCCCTTGCCAAAGGTTGCGCCTCCTCCACCCCCAACCATCGCCGAGCCCGAAGAACAAACGACTCCCAAGGCTGTCGCCTCCGACCCTCCTTCCATTTCCGTCCCCAGCTTCAGCCTCGATAATGCTCCCATCGCGCCGAGTTCCCATCCCGCTCCGCGCCGGAACCCCACAGCGCGGGGCCCCGCTCCTCCTACCCTGGCCGCTCCCTCCGCCTCGACACCGTCCTTCATGATGCCCCCGCCTCCGCCTCCAGGACGTCTTCCTCCTCCAACATCCTCTTCCAGCCGTCCGCCATCTCTCGCTCAGTTTCCCGCCGCAAACTCTCCTCAGCGAGCATACGGTCCCGTTCCGAATCGAGGTCCTCTAGCATCTGGTGGTCTCGCACCACCGCCAACACACTCCTCTAAGCCTACAAAGCCCAGTCGCAAGGTCCTTCTCACACCGGGACACTCTCCTCTCGACTGGGCTCGCATCTCTGGTCCCAACGCCGACCTTCGCGGCGTTGAGCCCCAAACGTCATACCTGCGTGTTACTCCCTCCATGCTGAAGCGCATGACGGGTCGCAAGGGCAAGGATGCTTGGATGGCACTCAACGGAAAGGTGTACAACGTGACGCCTTATGCTGACTTTCATCCTGGCGGTGTTCCAGAGCTGATGCGTGGCGCTGGTCGTGACGGTACTAAGCTGTTTGGCGAGATTCATCCTTGGGTCAACTACGAGACTATGCTATCTGCTTGTCTCGTGGGCCTTCTTGTTGAAGAATCTGAAGGCACCGAGAGCAAGATGGACCAGATGGACTAGGCCGTTACTATTTAAAGAATTCACTTGATAATAGAGAACGTGAAACTACTGGCGCATTCATGGTATAGGGGAATTAGGGTTGCATATTAGACGCCGTCCCAGTCGCGCCATCTTTTGTCACAGGTAGATGTACATTAGCTAGAAAGATACCCCATAGAGATCGGCCTTTACCGTCTCTTTCCAAATCGAAACTTGAGCTCATCATCACTGTCATCACTATCCGCAATTTCCACAGGTCTCCGCGTCTGTCGTGTTCGTTTGGGAGGCTGCTGTCCAGCCGCAGGCTCTGCTGCAGCTCGTTTACTTCCCTGGCTGGTATTCCGAGATGACTGCGTCCTTGTATTGGCCTGCGATTGTGATTGTGATTGCGTCGCTGCAACCTGCACCCCACGTGTCCGTGTTGCTGGTACTGATGATAGCTCAGACGCTTGGTTGTTTTCCTCATCGCTGCTGTCAATTAAGACAGTGTTAATTGTTCGTTTTTGTGTAGGACGCGCTGGGGGTGCTGGCGCTGACGGCTGCGATTCTGCCTTGGGAGGCTGGCTTGGGTTTCTCTTTTTACGCTCCGTTTCCTCATCCTCAAGCCAATAGTCATCGCCAACGCCAAACTCCTTCGTCTTCACCTGTGTAAGAGGTACAATGGTCCTTGCCGGCTGACGACCAGTTGTTTCTCCTCGTTGTCTAAACTTCTTAAAGTTTTTCATCCCGTTCCATTTAGGATTCCATCGTCCATCGCGGATATCTTGATCTCGGGTCCTGTTGTGAACTGGCTGGCGTACTTCTATCTCCTCTACTATATTGAGTCTTCGAATTTCAGAAAGATCAACGTCGTCAGGAAGATTTGCCAAGTCTTCCTTCTCCGCCCTGGCGCGAGCCTCTTCTTGCTCTCTGTTTTGTGCGGCCATTGCCAAAATGTCAAACTCCTTCTTGATCTTTTTCTTTGGCTCTGGAAGTGTTTCGGCGGATTCTGTTTCCATCTGTTGAGGTAGCTCGTCCAAGTCCTCACCTCGTTCTATTCGCTGACGTTTGAACCTCTCCGCTGCTGTTGTCATGCCATCCATGAGATCATCTTCTGGCAGTGGAGAAGCTCGTCTTTTCCTTTGCGAAGATCTGGTGTTGGTCGATGGTTCGGGTTCGGGCTCAGGAGGGACATCTGGCTCTTGAGATACAAATAGCCCGCCCTCATCTGCTGCATGTTGAGTAGGAGCTTGTGTCGCAGGCTGATTCGCAGGTACCGAGGTGGAAGGGGTATCATCCATACCCACATCAGCATCATCGTCAAACCCTGCGAAGCGCCTCTTGATGGTTCTCCTAGTTCTTCCTCTTCGAGGGGCAGGTTGCGACTCCTCTGCCGATTGTGACACCTGAGCTTGAGTATTCGGTTGTTGTGAGCCGCTGGACACTTCGGCTTCATAACGAGTTTGGTGTTGCTCTTGGGTATTTTGTGCTGATTCGACCTCAAGAGGCCGTCGTAGAATGCTCGCATCTTTGATGAGAATTGCCTCTAGAAACTCACTCTGTTCAATAGGACGATGATCTAACCTGAGAGATACAGCCCGGAAAAACTCGACATACCAGTCGACTGAGTTGCCCTTAGAGGGTACAAAGCGTACCACTACCACACCTTTGCCCTCGCTGCCGTCATTAAAAGCACCGAGGCCTTTCTCTCCAGCAACACCCTTGACATATTGGACAAAGTCGTCAACTAGCGTCTCTTCAGGTACGACATTGCCCAGCAACGCTTTGCCGCCGCCGTTCGTAATGGGTGCTAGCAAATTGGTGTATTGTACTTTGTCGTAGAAGATGAAAGTGTAACCCTCAAAGATGTCGCTTCTTCCAGGATCAGGAGCATATTTCGAGTCCGGATGCTGAACGGGTTCTCCACCTCGTGGTGGTAAATGCTGCAAAGCATCAGGCCAATTCTGGTTGAAATCTTGCTCTAAAGGACTTAGATCGGTTGCTTCGGCCCCGTCTGCCAAGTTCCCAGCTTCTACCACAGCATCAAGGAAAGTCTCTGTCACGATGTATTTCCCATTGATCAGGGCTTGAAGTCCTTTGGCGGTATTTCTCTTCTTTGAAACAGCGTGCGTGGTAGATGTGACATATTCTGTTACAAGCTTGATATCAAGTTGCTCAAATCGTTCTCGGAGGGTTGTTAATGGGTCCGTTTGAAGTTCCTTGCTGGTGAAAGAGAAGGCAAAGACGACAGGTTCCCAGGAGATGCTGCAAGCTGTAAGCAGGATGTTCTTAAGATAGGATGAAAGTGCGTCACCTAAACTTGTTTGGGCATTTTCCCATGGTAAACTCAGCTTTATCCCCCTCTATCACCTTCTTCTTTCCCTTGATCTTTTCTCCATTGACGACTGTTCCTATCTTTGTCGCCAAATCTTCGACCGTAAGAGTAGAGCGGCTGGTAGGATTGTGCGCCTGGCCTTGTTCGACGGGGCTGACGGTGATTGTGAGGTGCTTTCGCGAGATGGTGTTGTGGGATATGGCCAACTGACCAGCTAGATCATGAATATTAGCTCTAAAGATTCCATGTTTCAGCGCTAGGTTTCTTACGTTCTGCTGCTGTTCGACCAAACAAGTAGGTTTTCCCTGGTCGAAGCCACAGCCTTCGGCCTAGGAAGAATTAGTCAAGCCAAGCTTGAATGGTTAGGCGCCGATACTCACCGTCAAATGCCTCTGAATTCTCCAAGATCCACATCTCCAGGCGCCAAATACGACGCGAAGTCGTTCACGATTCCATGCACTGAGTTATGACGTGAGGTCGAGATCGCGGGGGCCACAGACGCGTTTGGGCCAGCCTTTCGCGACGCCAGATCACGTGCATCCAAGTGTCTTACCCATGACACTCAGGCAGCGTTCATCAAGTGTTGAACAAAGATCTAAAGTTGAATGATAGTTATTCTCGGTTGACTGAAGGAGTGAAAATATTCTGGTTTCTTTTTGGTGTATTAAAAAAGCCGGCACTTGGCGAGATGTGCGCCATTCCCCTTCTTGTCTTCTAAGTCGATGCTCGAAGTTGAGAAGAGTTAAGTAGCACGAGTAAACAGAAAAGCTTCAACGTACCAGCTAGCAAGCCTTGGACTAGGATAGTTAAATTTATCTTTTACCTCATACCTAAATCAATATATGGTGTGAGGAAATACTGCTTCAGGAAGCCAAATGTCCAACGCTCTAGGTTATCTTGGGCAGATGCGCTTATGGACAAGTCGGATTTTGGCTATAACGGTGACGGTATTTGGTCATCTTACTACAGTAAGGAACAGAGACTATTTCTTGAATTTATTATCAGTTTACTCGTTACTTATAACTGAGAACCCATACTGGATCTACCGGCGACGTTCGCCGTGTACATTCAGAAGGATCATAACTCTCAAACATCTCCAGCTACTTCAAGCTCGTTGTTATTTCAGTGCATTTAACTATGTCTCCCATCCTCAACTCCTAGCGACAACAGTACATCTATCACACCGAATGTGATGGCAGTTCAGGCAGCTGGCGTAGAGGGCCCAGTTCCACCACTGCAAGCATTGGCACTAGACATTGTTGTTAGCTTCGCTCCTTAGAAACCTACGTTACTATTATAACTAACACAATTCCAGTAGTAAGTTACTGGCTTGGGGGACATCTTTGACTGCATCATGTAATTAGCTGTTGAGTTCAGAGTGAAAACTGTGGAAATTCGTCACTCACTCAGAATTCAAGAACAACTAATAAGACTCAATAAGTGATTAAAGTGACTAAGGCTGTTTCTAATCACTTACAACGGATCTGGTCTAAAGCATCAGTTTTATTCCGATGCGGCTCTGCTCTCGACTTACAGATCAGGCTCGGCAACACCGTGAAGGATGCAACCCAGCACCGGCTAAGGTGCCAATCAAGGTCTTTTTTCCCAGAAGCTTTCCAATCATATCCTTTCATGGGAACTATTTAGTGTTCAATTGACGTCAGCTTTAGTTCTGGGGAGTCACGCTCAGATAGTGTCAACGCTTAGACGCGAAGCTGTATGATAAGTGTCATGGATCTCAGAAGCAGTGCAGCCTCATGTGATCATATCTAGCCATAAATACCCCAATCACTTTCCAATCAACAAGACATCTGAGAATGAAGCAGTTATCTGGACTGGATTGCATGGCTGCGTGTATCTGGAAGGTGGTTGTATTGGGAGCTTTCGGAGGAACTCGCACTAAGGGCCACTCAAGGGTGTACGTGAAAGGGACCCAGGATGTTCGATCGAGATCGAGCGTCCTTGTCGGTGCGTGTTTACGCAACCACCTCTGCCTGATAGGGCCGATCATCTTGACTTTTCAAGGCGAACGTTTGACCTTTAGCTATGCTCACACAGGATTAAGGGCACGACGACCATTCAACCAATACTGTAGTCCATCCTAGGAAGGTCGCCTACTTCCACATAATTAAATCAATCAATGATCCAACACTAAGATCATACTTCCTGGTTATCTTGGTTTTATTCCAAGAATATGAGGTGGAATAGTAAGTGCGTTTACCCTGCTTATCATGCTAATGGGAATGCCGGCGCATATATTCTAGAATACGAATTTATTGTGACATTACTCATATATCCATTTGTTTCTACTATTCTAAAGATATAGCAATCTCAATTTATCCAGATACTAACGCCTCAAACCTGACCTGGCTTATAACATTCAGCCAACATCCTCTTCCGTCCGACCCTCCTGCTCTTAACGCTGACAGCTCCGCTCGCTTGTGTTCTGACACGGCTAATCTCATCAGGGTCATCGTTCGTAGCACGAGCAATCTCAGCGAGCTCTCCAATCTTCCATCCACGCAGAAAGAACAAGCACAAGCCTCCCGCGATATACATGAAGCCGGTAAAGACCTGGGCTCCGATATACTCGCCTGTGCCAGCGACAATTTGCAGCGCAATCGGCGTGCTGAAGGTAGCAGGCAAGGCGATAATAAGCCACGTCAGGTTGAGCGCTGAAGGAACGTCGGCGAGACCAACAACTTCAGCAGTGACGGGGCCGACAGTGGCCCAATAAGTTCCGGCCATTGCGCCTCCCACGATGGTGAAGAAGAGCAAAACTCCGTATGACTTGGCGTTAATCCAAACAGCAAAGACGAGAACCGCAGCTATCCAAGTAGTTGCGCAGGCCATGTTGATTCGTCCAGTGCGATCACTGAAGTATCCGATAAAAGGACGACCCACGCCCTGGCCCAGGTTGAAAATGGCGCTGACCATGGCCGCCTCAGATGCGCCCAGGCCTATGTAGTTGGCGTAGTTTGCTAGACTGAAGATGAGGACGACATATCCCAGCATACTGAACCAGCCGTACCCGAGGAGAAGGATGCATTCAGGGCGCTTCATCAGCGCAAGGTCGAAAGGAGCCTGGCGAGAACCGACGATCTTGTTGCGATCCTTGATAAGCAGAGTACAGATGATATTGACGATAAAGACCAGGATGCCGAGGATCCTATATGCCCACACGAGACTTATGTTCCTGATGATAGCTCCAGCTGCCAAGGAATACAACAGACCGCCAAGACCAGATCCAGCAGCGGAAATGCCATTTGCGAGAGACCGACGGGTAGTGAACCATTGAGGGACAATGCCAACGCTTGGAACGAAGAGGAAACCCATTCCTAGACCAAACAGAACGCCTTGTGTAAGGAACAGCTGCCATATCTTGGACGTAAAACTGGCACATATTAAACTGGCGGTCTCGAGGATGATGCCAATGAAGAGAGTAGGTTTGGTGCCGATTTCGCGTACGCAGACAGTAGCAACAGGAGAGATGAGCATGGCACAGCTGATACTCAGAGATCCGACAAAGGCATAATGCAGGGATGTTGCACCGGTGAATGTGTCGTTTTCGAGATAGTGGGCGAGAAAGACTCCGTAACTCGAGTTGAGGCCCCAAGTATGGGCATTAATGGTAGCAACGCAAGCCGTGCAGACCCATCCATAGCCTCCATTCGGTGGCGGAGGTGGAATATCATTCTGGGGAGGAAATACATCGCCAGTTTCTTTATCGTGGGTTGATAATTCTTGCTGAATTTGGTGAGCGGGAGTGATGACATCGCCTTCTTGGGTGGTGGTGGTGTCTTGACTCGTCCGAGCCGGATCCGGGACTCGGGACTCTTTCTTGTCATCGGCGTCTGCCATGTTTGAAGCCAATTGAGCGAGTTCAGATGAGCTGCTCTTAAGCGTGATGGACAGTGATTCCGGATGAGAGGAGAAGTAGACTAGGTAAATAAAATTTGACAAAAAGGGACCCAAGTGCTTCTTATGACCCCAGCTTGGAGGGATCCCGAGGCCCGGAAATGGCGTCCGGGAATAGAACGGACCCATTCTTGATCATCTTGGCTTCGGTTGGCGTCGCATAGCGGGGCCTTAAACGCAGCTATCTCTAGGTACAGTAGATTAAATAAGCCTTAAATCTAGGGTTTGGTCATTGAGAGTACAAACAGTTCCATAGTAAGAGTATGTCGATGATACACTAGCAAGCAGGTAGAGATGCTTACAAATGCTGCTTTGGACATGACGATAGTCTGTAAAACATGTCGGTGAAGCCATGTCTCAAGACTCCTTTTAGCTTCCTCATTAGTCTATTGCCAAATTGAGTTTGAGTCTGGGGATAAAGCGGGGGATGCATCTCGGTCGATCTACTCGGCACTTTATCTTATCTTCCGTTCTTTCCGTTGCTCCCGCCCTCTTGAAGTCAGATATGCTTACTATGTAGCATTGTAGATCTGTCTATAAATACTTTGCTTCTTGCTACACTGTATCACACGGCCGGAGATTTGACCAGAAAGCTGTGTGGAGAAAGGACGCCATGTGCTGTCAACACGGATAGGTAGAGTGTCCCCATGACAAAAGAATCCTGACTTTGTATCATGGTGAATCATTATATTCAACACTCTTTTTTCTCTAATTTTTTGTTAAAAAAAATTAGAGAGACCTCGAGTGGACGCAATATCGTCTTTGAGGTTGGGTCGAAGGGGTTCGACTCCGAGCAATAAATGCGAGCGCGAACAAGGATAGCAACCCTAGAGTAAGACAAGTGAAACTTGATAATATGCCGAGTTTTACTGACCTGGTAAGCTTGAAGATGCTTTGTAACTTGTTGGGAAATATTCGGTAAGGATGGTAGCGGCTGTGATGAATTGAACTTGCATAGATATTGTGCTTTAGGACACAATTAAACAGCTTGACAAGTCCTATGCAAGGCTTGTCATATCTTAATGCAGCAGTCTTTCGTCTACTTGAAAAATCTCTTAATCCGTTGTTTAAGACTTCACGCGTTCACAGACTTTTTCTTATACAGTTCAGCCTTGTTCGTGAACAAAGGGGAATGGAACAACCCAGCCTTGCTACTGTTTCATGAGCCTTCAACAGACAGAACAATGCCTTGTAATGGGTTTCACTGGCACTCACATAGAACGCTATGATATATATCCCCAGCACCTTCCCTCGAGACTGATAACGCTTCTCCCGATTTTCTTGTAATTTTATACGACTTGCTAGTTTTATCCAACATCTACACCTCAACTATATCGCACCTCACCTCACTTAAAGATGACCAACTCACCTCTCACCGAACCAGGCGCAAGTGTGTCCATAGTTATTATCTCCATTTTTTTCGCCTTACGCCTCTTACGATTCTTTATCAACCAGATTGGCCGCGTCTTGTACAATCCTACTACTCCCCACCCACTACCAAGAACGACACACAAAGACTGCTCCGTTATACTCCCCATCACCAATCCAGACGACTCCAAACTAGAATACACAATCTTCTCCATTCTGGAAAATTTGCCTGCCCATCTGTACATTGTTACCGTCGGTATCGGGTCTCGCGATCAAGTTGAAAGAAGACTGGGTTACCTCCGGCCGCGATATAAGACCACTCAGATCAATATCGGTGCAGTTAACAAGGCTAATAAGCGAAGACAGATTTCCCATGCTCTTAGTACCATCAGTACCTCGGTGACAGTCCTTGTTGACCAGGGCGTCTACTGGCCCAAGACCTTTCTGAGCTCGGCTCTGTCTCCTTTCGAGGATAAAAGGATTGCTGCTGTCACTGTACCCCAGATTGCGCGAAGACCATACCCCAGGCGCTTAAAGGGATCGTTCTGGGCATGTCTAATCTCGTGCTACCACGCGCTCTTGGCGGATGAGAATCGAGCTGTAAACGAGTTGGATTATTCAGCTCTCTTTACAAGCTCGACCCTACTGTTTCGTACCTACCACTGTGCCACAGAGGACTTTAAGACGAAGTTTGAGAGCGAAAAGTGCTTCTTTGGACGATCAGGTACACTGAAAGCAGATGAATATAGCTTCTTCAATTGCTATTTTCTCCACGGTGCTCATCAAATTGTTTTTCAAGACACTCCGCAGGCGACTGTTGAGGTTAGCTCAGACTCGATATGTGGATTCATTACTGAATATCTTTGTACGGCTCGATCTACCTGGCGTCTTAGCATATCTATGCTCAAGCACAAAAGGTTCAGAGTCTACACTTGGGCTTGGTACACGACGTGGCTATCCAACCTATTCTCCTTTACCCTAATCACCGACGCTGCCATTATATTATTAGCGTACTTCAATAGGATTCTAGAGGACACTTTGGTTTTCTGGATTGCTGTCGGTGTCTTTTTCTTTGTCATCCAAGTCATCGTGGCCGTGCAGTTGGTACAACTTGTGCATAGAAATGGAGGCAACTTCAACTACTTTACGATATTCATCTGCACGATCTTGTGCTTGCCAGGGCAGTATGCTCTGGAACTTCTCAGGGTTGTGGCTCTCTTCACTTTCTGGAAGGTCGAGACTGAAGGGCGCACGCAGCCTGACATGGAACAGCGGGGCGAGAGCCATGAACCTCCCTGGATCTGGGGCTTTGAGGGGATGAGAGAATATTCGACTTGGGATCAACCGCCTGAGTACGAACCTTTTCCCGTTGAGTAGTATGTTTGCGTAAGGCAGAGGAAGCTCGGGTAAGTATCTTGATTGCTGTGTCACTAAGCCCTGGGGTCGCAATCGCCATTGGGACAACGCCTAAACAGTTTACAATGCATTATATACGAGTAAATGAAAAGTTTAGCGTGTTTGTTTCTCTTGTATTTACTCTAGTCCCGCTTTGCGTTTGTTGTGCTTTTGTTCAATCTCACCTTAACTTGATCCTAGGTTGATGGCCGTTGACTGCTCAATATCTTAGCAATTTTATATACATGTGAGAATTAAGCAAGATTCTGTTATTAAGAAGTTAACAATATGCAATTTATAAATCGAGATGACTTTCCTGCTATTAGCCTTGAGTGCTGCTCACGTTGTGATGTGGAGTGACGAACATGGCAACACGGTCAACCTAAACAGATGCACAACGGACTCGTCCCGAATGAGTGAGGACTAGATATCTAAGGTAAAAAAGTTAGAGATAAGATTAAGATTGACCCAGAACCATATCTTCGGAATGTGGTTTGGGGACAGTTCCCCGTGGGGATAGATTCACCATACGTAGGCCTGTGCTTGCCAACACAGGATCAGCGTTAGGTCTCAGATGAGTGGTACGATTGCGGAACCCAGCTCGGTGTTCCTTTTCTGGAAGGTATTAGGTGCTTCAAAGTTATGAGTTGTCACGTTTACGGGTTAAGCCACGAGTTTCATGGTAAAGTGGCCCGGGGATGAAGGAAAACACAAGACCTATAGATATTAGACAGAAATAATCATAACGTTCTAAGGTAATTTAGGTAGAGCTTTGCCTAAGTATGTTCTACACCCTAATTTAAGTCTTATCTTTTTCTATATCCCTAGAGTGGGAATGACACGAGTATTTACACTCGAAGGTAAACCAGAACCGACTTGGCCGCGATGACAAGCTCGTACCTAATAAAATCTGTCTTATCTGATTAGTGATCTAGATAAAGCTATAACGGTGGGCATGGTGTATAATCTCTAGGCTATTCTTAACAAAAGGTCAAGTCTCAGTGGCAAGCTATCCAGCACACACGGTATATACCTCTGATAAAGACAAAGAAACCGCTTAGTTTGTCAACACAAGTTGACCATTGTAATTATTTTTTTCATACACGTTGTTGGAGAGGTATACAAGGTCAATATGATGGTTGTGCTGCCTCGTCGACGGACTTCAATAATCGCACAATCCATTAATACACATGAGTCACATCAGAAACTTATTCTCACTCATCCTGCAGCTCTTTGTTATCATACACAGTAAGATGATTTTAAGATGACTTGTATGTGGAAAGGACGTCTGGGAGCGAGCGTCAAAAGTCTTGACTGTAAAAATAAGTGCTAAAGGATTTCAGGGGCTCCATTCTGTGATGAGGCACTCCGTGATTACGACTTGATATTAGCAACAAATACAGTCAGACGGTCAGAGCGACGTGAGATAAGCTACTTGACTGTAATGTCGTAAAAGTTGAGATTGCTAAAGTCCGACCTGTCCGAGCAAAGTCCTGTCTCTATGAAATAGGGGGAGAACTTTACTGTGGATAGAGCTTGGGAGGTTAGGCAAGGCCCGTATTTGTGTTCAAGAACAACATAACCGAGGTTGTGTTGAGTGATACGCTTTTGTTGACGGTGGTTGATCCGTGAATCAATGCATCCTGCCATGTCGCATATTACGATGCTGAGGCGGCTCAACAAGCCGTACCAAAGTACCACCCGGAGGAATGGAAGTTACCCTAATGGGATGTGAAAACATTTTCACTCGTCGAGCTATTGCCCCATCGTGGAGCAACAAGAGGACTGAACCGAGGATAACTGACCCAGGGGGTGGTGTTGTGGACCTATATTGTATTGAGGATGCAGCTGTGGACTGTATGCCTGGTAGTGGTAGTCAACAATCAGACTAGCTTTAAGCCAACAAGCAACAAAGTTTTGATGCGCTGCAACCTTTATTACATACGAGTATTGAGGTCCGGTATGCGCTCGAGACGTGTCTAAGCAATTCCGCATCTTCAATGTTGACGATGGTTGCATTTTGATGTGCGGCCACAGCGTGCATCAGGTGCGGTAACCGGTTGCATCTTGATCCCTGTCTAGCTGCGGCTCTTTTGTCTTGGCTGGCGTAAAGTGGCCTGTGCTTGTCTTGTCCGAGATTGATGGGAGCAGGGTCAAGCTCAGGGCTTTGGAGTTGGAGAAGGCCGTGACTGGGAAGCAGATTTCATCATAGGCACTCTGCCACTCTGGTTCTGAGGAGGTTGCTTGCACAGGTTTGACTATCTATTGTCAACTTCTCTCGTAAAGATCTGCTAGATATCGTTAAGCTCTTGGGAACAGTAATTTGTTGTGATATCCTGTCCATTCGTTCATTGCAAACCCAATAAAGATGGAGCTTCCGTACATCGGACAAGGCCATGATTCCGCCTGCGGAATGAATGTGGCGAGACACAGATAACAGCTGCGGATCCTCTCTCATACGATCAAGGATAGTTGGTGGGACCGACAGGTCATGACGATGGGGGCAAATTTTGCTGCGACTTTATAGGGCCGAGCATGAAAATCATTATGCGGTGAGAAACTCAATGGAACTACGATGAGCATATTGTGCTGTCTGCTGTCGTTGATGAAGGTATCAACAAGTGATTCAGAGGAAGACAAAAGGAAGAAGAAAGGCAACTCCTGTTGGGGGTTCGCAAAGGGAACGATAGGGCGTGGCGTCATAACGTTCCTGCACCACGCGCTGAATCCCCTGAAAAAGCGCCACCTTTTCTGACGGGACCACTGGGAACATCCCTGAGTGGAATTGCTTCTGGAAAAAACAGCCTCAAAGACCTGAACTCCTGAGTCATAGTTTGTCTTGAACTGATCACCATCAGCTTCTTCACGACTCATTACCTGAGTGGGAATATGTCAAAAGCCTGTAAATCATCACCGCGGATCTCTCTCTCGCCCGGCAATTGATCAACTTGATTTGACTCTTGACCCAAAAGAGCCGCTTGCTGCCAAGACGGATATAGAGCGCTATCAGCACCCCTGCACACACTCTACAGGGGCTCCCATGCCGTCCAAATTGGAGGCTGATTTCTCTTGATACCCGTCTTGTAACCGACTGACAACCGAGGATAAAACTCGAACTTGAACGGCTCTAGCTTTCCCTCATTAATCAAGCGCGGCCCTCCGAAACTCTGAAAGCTCAAAGCGCAACCGGCCCTTTTTTTCTGTTCATGTCTCGTGTTCTCATCGCTAGCTGCCGATGTTATAATCGGAGGGAGCGCATCGAGAGTCATCACTGCCGAGACTATCTAGCTTGGCAAACTGTACAGTTACAGCATTCCCTGCTTTTTGGGGTGTGCACGCCGATGTTGACGCAAGCCATTTTGTTTGGGGGTTGTCAGTTGGAGGAGAGGTTGCTAGGTTTATTGCCTTGGCCTTTGTTTGTGTTATTCCCATGAACCTGCGGAAGTGTGCATGAGGAGAACCCTGCCATTTTTAGTCCAGGCTTTTTGGAGAAACTTTGGGCTTGGCAGTTGTCATGACGAAACACTCACGACACTGGTCTTTTCAATTTCATTTTCTACGGTCGATTTTTGATTGTTGTAGTATATCAATTTTGGCTGAAATAGTCGAGGACTTTTGCTTCATCCAGCCGCATGTTGGAGATGTGTTAACAACTGCCAGCCGGATAAGTCGGCGCAGCATAAACTGGGTCTTTTTCTTACCTCTCGCCTCTCTTTCAGATTTGTGACGAGATGATGCTGCTGAGGCCCACCGTTTGATCAACCCTCGGACATCGTCCATGGGGTTTCTTGCCTTCTTTATCCCATTATGCTTGAAATAGAGATTCTGGGGCAGACTCTGGGGTCTGGAGTAGATAGATCTAATACTTTCCCCAGAATCTCTATTTCAAGCATAAATTCTCCAGGTTTTCTTTTGTTTGATTCTTTATGGTGACGGTTTACAAGATGTTGTCATGGGTGTAAAGATTCGATAAATACACCCCTGCTCTCACAATTTCTCCAACTGCTTTTTATACCCCTCACAGCCACGCCCGCTTCCCCTTGTTGCTGGGCTTTTTCTTTGCGTCGCATCTCGGCCGTAGCCGTCGGAGGAAAAACAATTTTTTGCTGCTTGTTCCCTGCCGCTAAAGCGAATGAAGAGTGATGCAGCACACCCCCTCTCACTCCCCAACGATACGTTTTGCATCATGGTCTATAACTCATTATTTTGAATGTGCGTTCAAATTATGGCTGAAGATATTATACGTATTTGTAAGGCGGTTCTTCGCACGAACGGGATCATCACCATTAACACAACGCTAGGTGGTAATTCCGCGTGGCTCTCCACGAGGCGGCGTGAACGATCGCCCTGAATTCCAAGCGTAAATTGGTTTGGCTTTTTATGTAATTACTTTGTTCCCGAGGTTGTTTTAACTGAGCTTGCTGTTGTGAATTGTCTGTGAAACGCGACTTGGTGGAGAGAATCCCCGCCCGTCTTCGATGCTGGCACTTCTGCAACGTGGATCTGATATTGCTCGTTCAGCCAATGCTTTACGATGTAATGTTTGCTGACGGCACGGATTTCATGTGGTTACCCTTTTAATGCTTGTATGGCTGCAGGATGATACTTGCACTGCTTCTTGATGGCTATTTTGCTTGGCCTGCTCTTTGACTGGGCTCCTCAAAACGTGAGCGATCATTGTCCAGTTAGTATGGCTACGACAAGCGAGGGGGGCCTTTGTATATGATGATGCGCATCAAACATCTTTGTCCATGCCAAATCAACAACTCGTCACTCCATCTCAACCTACAACCCACAAACCCTGGTAATCTTCATCTCACTCGACGGCCCACGTTCATCCACCGGCACAGTCTGCCGTCCACAATTCCCGAACAGCTTCTCCAGTGTTCTTACCTACCGTCTTTAGTCAGACAGATATGAGCTCTTGCTTCATCTCCTGTTCTCCGCAAAGCTACAAGACAAGTGAGGGGACGAACCCCGGCACAGGCGGATCTGAGATGGCGCCTGGCCGTGTACGAGTTGAGAGATCACCAATTTGTTACTATGGAGTTTCCCCGCAGCCTTCATATTTCCCGGGGGCTTTGACTTGTTCTAAGTGTACTCCAGATCCACGTTGAGGGCTTGTGCTGCTTTTGTTGTGAGCTCGACCTCGTGGAGATTGATGGGGTTCCTTTTCTCCTAGTCGCGCGCTAATTGTAGAGCAACTGAGACGGCAATATCTCTTCTGTTCCCGTGCTTGATGAGGTTATACCGGAGATATCTCTTTTTGTCGTCAAGGAATAACGATCATGAGGTGGACAATCCGGGCCGTTGTCCCTTTTGTCATGTCATATTATATATGTTCGCCCACCACCTTGACAACAAAGAATACAAACAACTGGACGGCTTTGCAATATCATTGCTTTGCTATCAATGCCAATCAATATGATTTTCACTGTTATTCCCATTTAAACACCCCTATGATTAATACCCGACCATCCTTTCCAGTCTAGACCAGAATAGACCCCAGACGCCCCCAAAACGACCCTAGTCAACTCTTTTTTCTCTCTCCACGCCCTTCTCCTCGGGGACACTCCACCGTCACTCCACTAGAGTATCCATATCACTCCACAGGCTGTTCTTTTCCTCCCACGAGAGCATGGCCTCCTCCGCCTGTACCTTATGCCCGGAGTCTCCTCGTGTGCCCTGTTGTTGTAACCTAATTTTGATATCTCATCAATTCTGCTGGCCCTGGTCTAGGCTGAGTTTATAAACCTCGTCTCTCGCCCATTGCCACGCTTGCTTTTGTTCTTGTCGCTTCATCTCACGCATTGTTTGCTTTGGTATGCAAGTTTGTCTGTTTATATAGACCTATCGCCATTTTACATCATCTCCGCATACATCATTTAAGAAATACCCACGACCGGTTTTTTCCCACTTACAACACTTCGAAACTTTATTCTTATCTGTAGAAGCTCTCTCGGGTATCATTCCTAGCTTCATCAACATATTCCACAATGGCCGACCACTCGCCCCAACTCCCACAGGAGTACCAACACGACTCGGACAAGACCCTCGAGCGCCAGACCACAGCTGGTCATCAACAAGCCTACCCGCATCTCTATCTCCATCCCAGTACAGTTCAACCCGCCTTTGGTGGTGCTCTGCAACCAGGTCTATGGAAGCCCGTTGAGCATCGCAAGTTTGCCAACCCAGCTCCTCTCGGACTTGCAGCTTTCGCTCTTACTACTTTTGTCCTTTCATGTATCAACATGCATGTTCGTGATGAAACTTCTCCCGCTATTGCTATTCCCGTAGCATTCGGTTATGGAGGTCTTGTTCAGCTTCTAGCTGGCATGTGGTATGTCTATCTCGTTCAAAAATAGTAGTGTGAGTATGTTTTAACCTTATACCACAGGGAAATGGCTGTCGGAAACACATTCGGTGCTACTGCTCTATCATCATATGGAGGCTTCTGGATCGCATACGGTCTTCTTCAAACACCCACCTGGAACGTCCTCGGTGCTGATGGACCTTACGAGGGCGACACTGGTTCCGTTATGGGCTTCTTCCTCACTGGCTGGTGGATCTTCACAACACTCCTCTTGATCTGCACCCTCAAGTCCACCCTCGCCTTTTTTCTGCTCTTCTTCTTCCTCGACATTTGCTTCCTCCTACTAGCCTGCGAGAACTACGCCCATGACCTGGGCAACCACGCTGCTAAGGAGGCTCTCCAAAAGGCTGCAGGGTTCTTTGGGTTCTTAGCCGCATTTTTTGCATGGTACAATGCCCTCGCCGGTCTTCAAGACAGCAGGTAGGTCTTTTCCTCGCGACATTCGTAATAAAGTACAATTTGCTAACTTTCTTTTCAGCAACTCTTTCTTCCAGGTTCCCGTCATCCACTTCCCCTGGTCTGATGAGGGTCGGGCACACCGCCAACAGAAGGCCGAGAAGAATCTGGCTTAATTAAGCTTAGATATTTTGCTTGCATTTTATGCGTTACGACTTGGATTCATATAAAACTGGGGTACACGTTCACGTTCTGGATGAACAGGTGGTTAGATCATGTTGCATTGAAGGAGTTTTTAGAAAGCCATTTCGCTGTTCCAGCCGGCGACTTTCGGCTCATGTCTTTACAACCGCTGTCGCTAGGGAGATGGTGGTCCATATAGAGATGGTTATCGAGTTTATAATAGCTGGAAATTGTACATGCTGAATAATGACCAATACTGGTATTGACAATCTTTGAAGTCTATGTTGAGATGCCACCCAGTGCAGGAACTACATGTTCCAGCATCTTGAGCTGATGAATAATGTGATGCCTGAGGTAACCATATCAATGAACTTGAAGAACGGCCTTAAAGTAAGATTAGAAAGATCTATAGCCAACTTATTGGGATCATGACCCCCACTGGTTCATCGTGCATGCCGACGCCGGCGCCATGCAGAGTACCTTACTCTAGCTCAGCCACCAGATCCAGGGGACTCAATTTGAGATCCTCCAGTTGTATCTTTGTATAGAATACATGTTTGATTGAGAATTATTTTTGAGAGAATACAAGACAATTCTGTCCTTCTTGGAGCCGCTCTTGTTGAGCGCTCTATCGTCTTCCGCCTTGAAGCCCGCGCCGGAAGTGGGGCCGTTCAGATCGCCGGAGAAGCGGGACCCGCCGATGTCCCACCACCGAGTCCGAAGCGATGGTAATTCTCAAATTCCCATCTACCGAGCCTTGAACTATTTGATTCTTCCATCTGCCGAGATCCAGGCACAAAAAGACCATATTCAGAGTCGCAATAGCCCCCTTTTCCCTTCGCGCCCGGAGAAACACTATTCTCGCCCATCGTACGATGTAGGAAAATCACCTGATGGACCGTGAGCCACGACCACAACAGTCCACCATGATCCAACAACCCAAAACTGCTGATGAACGCCTCACGCAAGCTGAACTGAGCTAAGCTCACGACGTGTCAAGCTCAGTGTATAAAAGGCCATACCGCCGATACCGCCGCCCGTTCCCCGCATTAACACCCAATGCCTCGTATCCTTCGCTGGACAATGAGCAGGCCGCAGATTCTGTTCCTCTCTTGCATTGGCTTCGCAGTCGCTCTTACTGCTATGCTCTACGGAAACATCTTTCACCCTTCGACTGTAACTTCTGTACTCTCAAAGACCATGTCTACATCTGCCGCTCGTCGTCCCGTCATTGTCGTTGGCTCCGGCCTCGCCGGCTTATCCGCCTCGTATGAGGCTCTACAACGCGGTGCGCCATCGGTGCATCTTCTTGATCGTGCGCCTAAACCCGGTGGTAACAGCATCAAGGCTTCTTCTGGTATCAACGGCGCGGGCACAAAGTATCAGCGCGCCGCTGGTATTGAAAGCGATACACTCTTTTACAGCGACTCAGTTCGGTCGGCGGGATCACGCTTCAGCCTCAATCAACCGCCCATCGACCGAGAAGCCCTTATCACAAAGCTTACGACTGAATCTGCAGCCGCCGTCAACTGGCTCGTCGACGAGATCGGTGTCGATCTCAGCGTCGTGGCACCTCTGGGTGGCCACAGCGTTGCTCGCACCCATCGCGGAGCTGGAAAGACACCTCCCGGAGCCGCCATCGTCATCACTTTATTAAACAAACTCAAGGAAAATGACAAGTTCTCTATCAAGAACCTCGCTGAAGTCAAGGCACTTCTGAAGGAGGAGGATGCTGTTAAGGGCGTCGAGTACGAGTTTGAAGGCCAGAAGCATAACCTTGAAGGATCGGTGTTATTCGCCAGCGGCGGTTTTGCTGGTGATGCTACGGGTCTTTTGGCACGATATCGCCCTGATCTCAAGGGTATTCCGTCAACTAACGAGGAGCGACCTGGATCTCATGATATCCTTACTTCTGTGGGAGCTGAGCTCCTGGATATGGACAGTGTGCAAATCCATCCAACAGGCTTCGTCGATCCCGCAAGCCCCAACACGATGCTCAAGTTCCTCGCAGCCGAGATGCTCCGCGGCGAAGGTGGCATCCTTCTTTCGCCCGATGGCTCTCGCTTCGTTAACGAGATGGACACTCGTGAACATGTTAGCAATGCAATCATGAAGCTCCCAACTGCCACCGACGGCGACGGCATCATTAAGCAGTGGGACATTACTATTCTCCTCGACCCTGGTGCTTCTGTAGCATCGGCCAACCATATCAGCTTCTACGAGTGGAAGGGTCTTCTCAAGAAGGTCAAGGTCCGCGACCTGCAGCCCGCTCAGATCACCGCCGTAGACAAGTACGCCCAGGCTGTTTCTGATGGCGCAGACGACGAGTTTGGTCGCACACAGCGTGGACGCTGGACGCTCAAGTCAGGAGAGGAGAACCGCGATGAAGAAATCTACGTCGGCCGGGTAACGCCCATTACACACTTTACCATGGGAGGTGTCGCCATTGATGAGAAGGCTCGGGTATTGAGGAAGAGCGGCGATAAGCTTGCGCCCATTCCTGGCTTGTATGCTGCTGGAGAGATTACAGGCGGTATTCATGGAGATAACCGACTGGGAGGATCTTCTCTGCTGGAGTGTGTGGTATATGGACGAACAGCTGGTGCTGAGGTGGTTAGGTTTTAAGGATAGATTGTATGTTTAACTCACTTTGTGAGGTGCGTTTTGCTTAGACAGCCCAGCATAGCCTTATTCCATGACGATAATTTACCCCTGCCCTCATTAGATGCTTTTACAGCCCTTCGTCGTATTGATGTTCTTCTAAATCTATCTGATACTCAAGTTACTACTTGCAATTCGCCAAATGGACTCGAGTGTAAGTAGAAACATTTGATTTCCTAGTCTAATACGTGAATTCAGGCTCAAATATACGCTGTCCTTCCACAGTAGGGTGGTAACAAAGAATCCAGGTTAGTAATCATGGCTCACCGTTTGATGATTGGCCATTCATCAGTTTATCTTTCATTCCTCCCTTCGCCTTTCATCCATACTGTTCAAACCTCTAAATTCTCATTCTGCCAAGCATGGAAACGTATACTGGCCAAGAAGAACTCGACAATCTTGTCTGGGATAAGAACGACGAGGATTCCGATGCAGCGCAAAAGCAGATGCGACTCAAGACCTTTTGCCGCAAAGTGGAAGAACTCACCCAAGAAAAACTCGGTAGACCTTCAACATTGGTATCGCCCCTGATCTCTGGCGGCTTCAATATCCTCTACAGAATGCGGCTGGAAGGAATGTCTCCGGATGTTATGGTTCGACTGCCATGTCCAAGTATTGTCCAGTTTCCTCGCGAGAAGACTCTCCAAGAAGCTGCCACGGCTGCTGTGATTACGGAACAAACGCAATTACCTATACCCCGTCTTATATGCTATGGCGAGGACTCGATCGTGGGCCCCTTTATTATTATGGAGCGTCGAGAGAATCGTGGAAGCATATCAGCGAGGCTGACAAGGCCTAATAAAGACCCTTCAGAACCTCATGTCTTAGACCCTGATGTTTCCGAGTCTAGACTGAAGGCCATCTGGAGTAGAGTTGCAGCTTGTCTTTTGCAGTTATCCCAACTCACTTTTCCAAGAATTGGATCTTTTCTTGAAACAAGTCCGGGTACTTGTGATGTGGCCGGCCGTCCACTGACCCATAACATGACTGACATGGTTCGGCTGGCAAATATTCCTCGCTGTATCCTCCCGTCAAAAGACAAAATATACAAGACAGCTAATGAGTGGTATACTGCCCTGGCAGAGATGCATATCGCACAGCTAGTATTTCAGCACAATGATCTTGTTGCTTCGGAAGATGATTGCCGGAATAAGTATGTGTCGCGCCAAATCTTTCGTAGGTTAGCTAGGCAAGGTCGATTATCCACGTTTGGATTCGCCCAAGACACCTGGTCCGCTCAATCTTACAAGATCCCCCCAGCGACACTGTCACCAGCTCCAGATGGCTCTAGCTCTTTTCGAATATGGGGCGATGACTTTCGAGCAGGAAACATTCTCTTGACGGACTCCGATGAGATTGCTGCCCTCATCGACTGGGAATATACGTATGTTGGACCTACGCAATTCACTCTTGACCCACCATGGTGGTTGTTGCTCGAGACTGCCGAAATGTGGTCATCAGGTCTTGACGACTGGAAAACAACTTATGAAATACGCTTGGAAACTTGGCTCTCTGCTATGGAGCAAGCAGAATCGGACATTTCGACGTCTAAAGCCAACTTCCTACCAGTACCGATATCTAGATATATGCGAGAAAGTTGGCAAACCGGTCGATTCTTTCTTAGCTATGCAGCTCGCAAGAGCTGGGCGTTCGATGCCATGTATTGGAAATTTCTAGACGAGAGGTTCTTTGGCGAGCGAAGTAATGATGTATTAAAGGATGATCTTTGGAAGACACGAATACACTTGTTGACTGAGGAAGAGAGGGAAGCAATGGATGTATTTGTGGAGAGAAAGATGGCTGAGTCTAAAGAGAGGTGCATGGTTGATTGGGACCCGACAGAGGCAAGGCAGAGACTTTCTGAGCTCCTATTCGATTGAAGATGTTCCTAGCCAACTAGAACCATATCATGACCAAAATCGACTACTACTTACCCAGAAATGTAGATGGGCGTAGCAGAGCTCAATCGGGTTCACTCAAAATAATTCACTCTTTAACAATCCTATCAAGGTGTCTTTCGTATGAAGCTCAGCTTAAGGCAGGTATGATCTTCAAACTGGAATAGAATATGAAGGTAGAAATAAACAAGTTTAGTCTCGAAAGATACATGGATTTCAACTATCTATTACACTTCTTCTAGCCTCTGTGTTATTACCCATGGCTACTAACAGCGCTCATGATAACCAAAACGTATCCCTCTTTCTTATACTTCGGACTGTCACACCTAATGCTGTAGCACCGCATACGTCTCACTCAAGCTTGAGAGGGTGTGCCTTGAAAAAGTCCTCTAGGGTGTTGAGTTTACCCCTGGCATTCTCAGCAGCCCAAGCAGCCAACTTCTCACCCTCTGGACCAAAGTAGCCAAACTCCTCACCGGCGTGGAACGCTTGCACGAAAACATCCCTCATGAAGGGCAAATATTTGCCAAATTCTTCAGCGGTGAGCTGTTTATAAGTGATGTTCTTGCCAGTGACCTTGGATTCAATGGCGACCAGCTCCTCCAGACTGAAGTGACCAACAGCAGCGTAAAACGTCTTGCCCTCGTACTTTTCCGGTTCGGCCAAGATAGCACCAACAAAATTACCAGAGTTGCTGGTGGCGTCGACCCAGGGAATGCGCGTCTGGGGGCCTAGCTGAGTGGCCATGACCCAGTTCCCGTCGGCGTCCTTCTGTGGTGCCCAGAAAGGCACCTGCAAAATATTCTCCATAAAGAAGCCGGGGCAATAGAAGGCTTTCTTGACGGGGAGTGTTCGGATGTACTTTTCGCCCTCGGCCTTGGCGTCAAACGGATGGACAGCAGTGTATTTACCGCCCGAGATATCGGTGATGCTTGGGAGGCTACTGAAGATGATGTACTCAACACCAGCCTCAACAGCTGTGTCTGCAATCTTCTTGATGGTTTCAAACTCGGGTTTCCAGTCAGAAGCGGTCATGACAGGTGTGGTCATGAAGAAAAGCGTGTGAGCGCCTGTCAGGGCTGTCTTGATGGATGAGGCATCGTTCAAGTCGCCTTGTACGACCTCAACACCTTTCCGCTTGAGATGGTTGGACTTTTCCGAGTTGACATCGCGGGAAATGGCGCGGATGTTGTACTGTTTTGAGAGCTCTGGATCGCTGAGGACGTAGTTGATGACTGCACCGCCTTGTTGGCCGGTAGCACCGATGACAGCAAAGGTCTTTGACATTTTAATAGTGAAGATGGGGTGGATTTTGTGTTTGTGTTGTTCAGAATAAGCTTGAGTGCAAGTGTTTTTGAATCCATCAATGGTTTATCAAGTCATCTTATATCTGTAACATCCTGTGCAGCTTACAATTACCAAGACGCTGGAGCCTTCTCCTTCTGCTTACTTGTCTCGGCCGAGATGTGCCGTTCACTTGCAGCATTCCATAAACCACCAAATACAATACTTGGAATAGATGACTGTGACCTAGGTATTTGGGATGAACTCTGTTGGTTACCAACACGGTCTAATACTTACACAAATGCCGACTTACATACGCCTTTCTCACCGCGAGATAGGCAACCCCACGGCTCAGCGCAAACTCCGAGACAATTTAGTTGTCCCGTCTTTGATGCCTCCGGCTCCGACTTGAAGTAGGTCGGCCTTACAATTGAGCCGTCCCGGTTCGTTGGAATTTCTAAGCAATGGAAGTGAACCAGTACGAGAGCCTCACTACGGACTAGTCCTCATAGAATCTAGCGCTTCCTTAATAGGCGTTATATCCGGGTTTATGGATTAGCTTACAAAGCTTGCTCGTTCTTGTAGGTGAACGACCTGACCTGAGCTGGCTTGGAGTTTTGTTACTCTTGTAGTTACTTGGTAGCGTCTATTGATGAACAATTAAACGTGTTTAACCGTATGGAAAAATACTCAGCTAACTGCTACGCGATGCTTTTGCGGGCTATATGGTGATGCAAGTCTAAATAATTATTTTCTATTATAACATCTTTCTATCTCGGACTTCTATAATCTGCGCTTAATTCGACTTTTAACAGCCAGGAATCTCACAACACGCCAGATCGACTGCTTTGTACCCCCGCCACCTCGACAATTTCCAACATGGCTAGTTCCACGGCCTTAATCCATGCCTCAACACCCGTCACGTTTTTTACGCGCTCGTCATATAGGAAATCAAACTCGAGCTGGCCGTTGCGGACAACACAAGTGACCTCAAAGACCGCTAAACCCTTAACCTTCTTGGCGCTCTCTGGCTCCGTTCCCAGCGGAACAGGCACTCTTCGGAGGAGGCTTGTCGACCGTTCCAATTGTTGGAATACTCCCAAATAGTTAAAGTTGATTTCCATGCCTTTGGAAGCAAAGAGCTTCTTCCCTTCTTCGTTGAGATAACGCGCTGCAAAGTACGACCAACCCTTCAGGGGAATATCTCGCATGGTTGTGATCGTGTTCTTGACCATGGTATCAATGCTGTTGCCGTCATTACTCTGTAACTGAACTGGGTACATAGTGGTAAACCACCCGACCGTCTGCGATATATCCATGGAAGAGTTCAAGGGTTCACGCCCATGACCTTCAGTGTAAACTGGAGGTAGCTTGCGATCGGGAAATGTAGTCGCAAAGGCGTACATAGTGGCCGCAAGCATAAGCTCCATGGGCTCTGATTTCCACACATCACTGGCCCATCCAAGAACGGCCGATGTCGTTGGCTTGTCAAGGATAAACTTGCGGTGTATCTGTGGTGCATTACCCACATCTTCCTCCGTAAGGCCCCAATAGTGGTATGACTCCTTTTCAAGGCTGACGTTGAGAGCTTTTGCTGGGTCCAGAGATGTAGCTGCCTCTACTTGAATGGAGCACCACTCTTGGAAGTCAAGTGAGTAGATGGGGGCTGGCTCAGCACCGGATAGGATATCTTCAAGGTCTTTCAAGATGACGCGGATCGAAACAAGGTCGCTCACGAGATGATTGAGAGCGAGAAACAGGAGCTGTCTATCCTGGTTCTGGACATGAACAGCAGATGTCATGAGACCATTCTCGATATCTGTGGCCTCGCGACATTTGATGAACTCTTGAATAAGTGCCTCATTGTCACAGTTGGAGACTGAGGTTAGACGAAAGGCTGCAGAGACGTGATCTGTAATTCGCTGCATCCATTCACCAGAAGATTCTCTGTGAAATTGAGATCGTAACATCGGGTGCCGGTGGATGACTTTGAAAAGGGCGTTTTGTAAAGCCTCGGTCGTTACAGGTTGTGTAATCTCGAGTAAGAAACAGATATCGAAGCAAATGTTGGCCTCAGGATGAACGTCAACGAACCATTGTTGAATGGGAGAGAGCGGGAACCATGTGCCCAGAGCATTTCGTCTGTTGGGCTGCGTTTTGACGAGATGATGGTTCCCAGACTCCTTTGACTTTGTTGTTGTCTCATCGCACATGGAGGCAATCTTAGCAATGGTACGCTCTTTGAGGATAGTACCAACACTGACAACCAGTCCCTGAGCGCGCGCTGCCGATGCAATCTGCATGGCGGTGATCGAGTCACCTCCAACCCTGAGGAAGTCGGCGTATATATCAATGGAACCAGGTATATTGAGAGTAGTCCTCCAGATTGCCTCCAGAGCTTTCTCTGTTCTTGAAGTAGGATATCGTAGCATTTCAGATGGCTGTTGCGTGTGGGATTGTGCCTGGCTCAGCATCATGTTGGACGCGAGCTCACGTAGACGCTTACGATCCCACTTGCCTGTCGGCGTCATTGGCATTGTCTGCATAGGAATACATGCTGAGGGAACCATGTAGGCTGGCACGCAAGTCGCCAGCTGTTCTTGTAGTCCTTCAGTCAAGCGTCTGACGGCGCTATCATGTTCCATCGAGGTCCAGCTGGCACCCTTCGTCTTGTTCTTGGACTTGGTCTTAACCTTGGACAAACTGATGAAGGCTACCAGTGTGTAGGTTCTGGCGTCTTTGAACTGAACAACTTCGGACACGACATTGACTTCCAGGGGTTCCTCCTTGTCAGTAGAAACACTCAGATCTTCCTCTTCTGAGCCGGAACCGATCCCACTGTCGCTTTGATCATTGTCCTTGTCTTCCTCCACAAATTCCAGCCCTGTGTCGTTTGTGGTGGTTCCATCAGTGAGGATCTTGTGAACATGGTAGTCAACTTCTCTAAGCTCAACTCGCTGCCCACGGATTTTGACCTGGTTGTCTCTTCGCCCCACAAAGAGGATAGAGCCATCTGGGCTGTACTTGACAAGATCTCCCGTCTTATACAGAGTTCCTCTTCGACCTTCTCTACCTCTTGGGCTTCCTTGAATCAACCATACGGGATCTGTGACGAAGGCCTCGGCAGTCTTGTCCGGGTTGTTGAGATAACCATTGCTAACCAGAGGACCTTCGAGCCAGAGCTCGCCGATAGTCCCAACTGGACATAGCTCACCACGGCTATCGACGATCCAAGTACTCATGGCCATACCCCGACCAATGGTATACTGCTGGCCTCCAGCATCATCGATACGCATGCCTGTAGCGAGAACTGTTGTCTCCGTGGGTCCATACACGAGCCAGCGTTGGCATGAATTTCCAAAATCCGGTATATCATCCGCTCGGAATTTCTCACCGCCAACGAGCAGTGTACGCAAAGTTGGTAGTAGCTTGGGCTGGAATGTCCGCACCAGAGCCGGAGTGAAGAATCCAAATGTAACTTTGAAGCGTGCCATGGAAGACATCAAGTCATCACGGCGCTCGGCCTCTGATGGTACGCACATACAGCCGCCTGACAGTAGGACAAGGAGAAGGTTGCTCCACGCAAAGTCAAAACTGTACGAAGCAAAGTCGTATACCCGGGAAGCTTCTGTCAGTCCAAACTTGCTGCAGTGGCACTTTATGGCGGTGGCTAGGTTCCTGTGTGATAGAGGCACTCCTTTGGGTGTTCCAGTGCTTCCAGAAGTGAAGACTGCGCAAGCCATATTGTCCGGCGTCACAGCTGGCCAGTCAACTCTTGCCATATTCTGTGCCCCTTCCAAACCCACGAGGGCGTCACGGTCAATTGCAAGCAGATGCCCGTCGTGTAATTGACGCCCCAAGTCTCGGTTTGACTTGGAAGCGACGACAACTCGCGCATTTATCTGACCCGTGATGGCTCTCAACCTCTCGAGAGGCTGCGTTGTATCGAGGGCAACACCAACGCCGCCTGCTCTCAGTACACCAAGCATGGCCACAGACATCCAAACTGACTTTTCAAAGAGCAGTGGTACCATGACGTCCGGACCGACACCGTGTGCTATCAGTTCTGCTGCTAGTCGTCGTGCGTACAGGTCAAGCTGTCCGTATGTAAGCTTGCCATCCCATGCTTCAACAGCAGTAAAGTCGTAGCGGCGATATACCGTCTGACTGATGAGCTCATTCAAAGACTTGTCAATCGCCAGGTGCGATTCAGAATTCCAGCGCCAGATATCCTCCAAATCATCATCTACAACCGTGCTCACGGCGCCCAACTTCTTCTCCCTGTAGGAATCTGAGCATAGTTGTCGCATAACGAGTTCGAAACGTCGAGCAAGTCGCTGGACCTGGTTCTCTGAAAGCACCTCGGGATCGAACGCCATATGGATCTGCAATCCTCTCTCTGTCATGGCCAATTCGATCATGAGGCTGTAGCTCCCAAAGCCTTGAATGTCCGAAGTACCATTGGTTCCAACTCCAGGAACCTGATTGACCTTTTCTGGTGCCTCATACAACGTACTGGTATCTGCAACTGATATTTCATGTTCTTTACCCGGCTGAACCACGAGTAGGGATTGGAATTGGCAGCCTTGCTCAGCTTCGCTGCTGACCTTCCTAATGAATTGCAGACCCGCCTGCTCAAAGGGCACCATATCCATAGCTTGACTGTGAAGTTGACAAAGATAGGCCTCAATCGTCTCATCTGGATCCAAAGATACCCGGATAGGTACGGTGGCAATAGTCGGGCCAACAATGTCTTTGATACCATCTACCGGGGCTTGACGACCTGAGGTGACGGCACCGAACACTGCTTCCGAAGACCCATCAGCCGCAATAATGGCCCAGGCTGCCCTAAAAGCTGTAGACAAGGTGACATCCGCACGAGGCTTGGGGATATAGCCCGTATCAAGATGATAGAGCCTTCGAGGCTCGGGATGGTGCTCCAGTGTCGGCAGCGGTGGGAATATTTGCGCATCACAGCCTTGGAACTGCGACTCCCAGTACGCCCGCATTTCATCCTCATCCGTCTCCTGAATATGTCTGACAAACAAGCCGAATGGGACTGGTGAGTTCAGTGGAAGACCAGCATACGCCTGTTCAAGACTCTTAAAGATTGTCTCAAGTGACCAGCCGTCATAGAGCGCATGGTGAATTTGCATCGAGAACAATAACAAACCCGAAGTTCCATCTCGCTCAAGTGAGGTGTGCAAGAGAGGAGATCCGTGGTAAATGTCATGTGATCGAATTGACTGCTGTGCCTCCCAAGCAACTTGCTGGTCCTCCTCTTGGAGCACAACCTGGACGAGGCCCTCAATGGGCATGTTGACTACGCGCGTCCGGAGAATGGGCATTGAAGCGAGAACTTTGCTCCAAGCCTGCTTGAAACGCAACGCGTCAACTTCACGCCGAAGCCAACGTGTGAAGACGGCAATGTAATCACCGTCTCGGCGAGCTGTAAGCGCGACGAGGCCCTGCTGGAGAGGTGTGCAGGGCAGGGTATCCTCTACTTGTGACATCTGGACACCACAGATCTCGGCAACCTGTGTGATGAGATCCTGAAGATGATCCCGATCCTTATTTCTCAAAAGTGAAAATGGAGTCACAGGCTTCTGTATAACTTCGCTCTCACTTGTCGTCTTGATGATGCCGGCCAAGTCGTTGAGCCGCGGCTTCTGGAAGATGTTTGGCACCGTCAAGACCAGTCCTTTCTCTCTAGCCATGCTAACAAGCTTCATTGCATCGATTGAGTCACCTCCGAGCCTAAAAAAGTGATCGTCGACGCTCAAGGAGGATGCATCTAGCCCGAGAACCTCTGACCATAGCTGGAGCAACACTCTCTCAAGTTCAGATCGCGGTACGACGTGCGTATGAGGTCGATACGTCGCTGTGAGCTCTTGGAGGGTCTTTTTGGCCACCATGTCGCGCAGCTTCCGACGATCTGTCTTACCAGTGGCTGCAACGACGGTGTTATACACCGGGATAAAGAAAGATGGGACCATGTAACTGGGTACACGCTCCAGGAGCATTTCTTCTATCCCCTGTGTGAGCTCCTTGACAGTCTTGTCATGGGTATCTTGATTCCAAGAAATGGTCTGATCGAGCGTGGTCAGAGTGATGAATGCCATGAGCGTCGGTCGCGTCTTGCCAGCCAGGACTTGTGCCTCGGCCACGACATGTATCTGATATGTGTCCTGTTTCTGCCTCAAAAGCTGCTGCAGAATTGAACGGACATGGTGCTCGACTTCTCCGAGTTCAACTCGTTGGCCGCGAACCTTGACTTGACTGCCGATACGGCCCATGAAGACGAGTCCTCCATCAGCATCATACCTCACAAGGTCACCCGTCTTGTACAGTCTCCCACGCCGGCCAGGGTATGAAGAACAGCCTGCAATCAGCCAGGCTGGGTCCTCCACAAACGCCTCGTCTGTTTTCTTCTTATCGTTCAGATAGCCTCGACCAACTAGGGGACCTTCTAGCCAAAGCTCGCCCACAGATCCGACTGGACAGAGCTGGCCATTGTTGACAATCCACGAGCACGCTCCCATAGCACGTCCCATGACGGGTGCCTGATTCTTGCCTAGTTTACTGGCTCGAAGAGGGGCGCAACTCGTAGTGATTGTACATTCGGATGGGCCATAAGTTACCAACAGGTCGGTCCGGCCAGCATCCAGCCACTCCTCAAACTCGTCAACATGGACGGCCTCACCACTGAGATTCATGACCTCCAGCGACGGAACTGAAGATGGACGTAGTAGCTTAGCAACAGTAGGTGTCAATTCCACCCACGTCGCCTTGTACTTTGCAATGGCTTGGCCAAGATCTCCCTGCCGCTCCTCTTCAGAGGGCACACAAAGGCATGCACCAAGTGTCAGTGTGTTGAGTAAGTTAGACCAAGACACATCGAAAGCATATGAAGCAAAATCAAAGACGCGAGCTTCGCTGGAGAATCGCAAAACTTGATGTCCCTCTCGCTGGGCAGTACTAAAGTTGTTATGCGTGATAATGACACCCTTGGGTGTTCCAGTGCTGCCCGAGGTAAATACAACGTACAATGCATTATCAGGCTGTACTGTAGGCCTGGAGTCGTCCACGTGCTGGTCCACGGACAGATTCTCTATCGTCTCTGCGTCAACAACTACCGTTGGTCCTCTATCCTCGCCGTACAACCTTTGGGCCAATGCCCTGTTGGCCCGGGAGGTGAGCACCAATGGAGGCTGAACCTGACGGACGATGCTGTCCAAACGATCATAAGGCTGCATCACATCGAGAGCAACGGACGCGCCCCCGGCTTTCATGACCGCCAGGGCGGCAACAGGAGTCCATATACTCTTCTCAAAAGCCAAAGGCACTACGACCTCAGGACCGACGCCCAGACCTCTCAGTTTAACAGAAAGTTTCGAGGCTAGGGAGTCGAGCTCCCTATAAGTGAAGGCGCCGTCCCAGCCGAGAACAGCTGTACGGTCAGGATAACGGGTGACGATAGAGGCTATCATGTCGTGAACACAAACTTGAGCAAAGGACGGCACCTGTGCATTCCATTGCCAAATCTTTGCAAGTTCTTGGCCAGTTACCCTCTGTGTCTGGGCAACTTGCGTAGTAGCCAAGTCGTTACGCCCACAGAGCTGCTGCAAGATGTATTCGAATTGGTGGCATAGTCTCTGGACGTGTTGAGGCGGCACGACCGCCGGATCAAAGGCAACTCGAAGATGTAACTCGGGACCAGTTTGCAATAGGCAGTCAACCACCAAGCTATAGCTGCCGAAGCTACTCATCTCACCATCCCCAGTATCGCCTTCTCTCTGATCTTGCTTGGGCTGGAAAAGACCTTGACCACCCGCAGTCTGGTCGTCCGGCGCAGGGTACACAGTCAGCAAAGACTGAAAGTTGCAGGTCTCCCCTGCCTCCTCACTGAGCTGGCGGATATTCTGAAGACCAGTCTGTTCAAACGCGATCATATCCGTAGCTTGGTTCTGCAGGCGCTGCATAAGGGTTTGCAGGGACTCGTTGGGATCTACCTTTACGCGTACGGGCACAGTCGCCATGGTTGGACCGACGATATGCTCTAACCCGGGCACGGCAGCTTGACGACCAGATACAACGGCACCAAACACAATCTCGTCCATTCCGCTATCCCTTGCCGCCAGGAGGGCCCAGGCAGCACGAAGCGTAGTGGAGGCTGGAAATCCATTCGAGCCTAGTTGGACTGATTTGATAGTCTGGTGGTGAACTTCGGTTGTCTGGGGATGGTGATTTGGTGTTGGTAAGCGAGGATACTGCTGGGTATTTACGCCATCAAACTGTGCTTTCCAGTATGCTTGTTCCTGTTCTGGCTCAATATTCTGGACATATTGAATGAAATGGTTGAAGGGGACTAGAGGAAGCTGAGGTTTGGTGTAGTCTTCAGACTGATAAGCCTTCTCAAGAGCTTGCAGGATCTTGACGAGGGACCAGCCATCGTATAGAGCATGGTGAATATTCCATACGAATTGTCTAGCTCCAGTCTCTGGGCAAATGCGCAAGTATGTACGCGTGAGCGGCTGGCCCAACAACGTGGATTCGGGATCATCCTCCAAGGAAGAGGTCACTGCCTTATACTCTTGGAGTGTTGAGGACAGCTCATCTCGCAAAACCACCTGGACAAGGCCTTGTTCCGGTAGGCTGACCACGCGAGTTCTGAGCACGGGAACCCATTGCACCAAGCTTCTCCAAGCGTTCTTGAAACGATCAATATCGACATGGTCCATCAAATTGTATGTAAGCTGAGCCACGTAGTCACCCTCACGACGAGCTGTGAGGGCAAGTAGACCTTGCTGAAGAGGCGTACAAGGGAACATGTCTTGTACATTTTCAGGATGGACCTGACAAAGCTTGGCGGCCATTGCCACATAGTCTTCCTTGGTCTTGGTGGAGGTGCTCACCTTGAGCAAGGAGAAAGGGGCTAGCTCCACAGGCATTGATGATGACGCCTGTTCATGCTTGGAGGTGGACTTCACCACGAGCGCCAAATCTGAGAGCCGTGGTGAGCGAAATATGTCTGCTACGCGGGCAGAGAGCCCTTGTTCGCGAGCCAAGGCCACGAAGCGCATGGCGTCTATAGAGTTCCCTCCGAGGCGGAAGAAGTCATCGTGAGTACTGATTTCAGAAGCACTTCGACCCATGACGACGGCACATAGAGCCACTAGTTGCCTCTCTATCGCGTTGACAGGTGATTGATGCTGTGTCTGTCTGCTGGACCCTGACATGGATGTGCTGATCACCTCGTTCAGCGTCATCTGCGTCGCCATTTGCCGGAGTGCTTTCCTGTCTGTCTTGCCCGTCGTTGTCAAGGCAATTCCGTGTACAGAAATGCAGGCGGTAGGAATCATGTAAACTGGAACATGGCCTGCTAACCGTCGCTCTAAGCCATCTACCAGTTCTTGGACGGCTTGGTCGTGTTCTTCCTTTGTCCAGCCTTCGGCCTGCAGGTTTATAAAGGCAATTAGGGACGCCTGTGTACTGTCCTTCAAGGTGACGGCTTCAGCCATGACGTGAACCTGATAGACAGCCTTCCCGCTATCATCGGGATGGTTCTTGGGCTTGGACTGGGTTACCAGAGCGTTGTAGACATGATGCTCGACTTCGCCAAGCTCAATGCGCTGGCCACGAATCTTGACTTGACTGTCTTTTCTTCCGATAAAGGTCAGTCCGCCATCAGGGTTATATCTGACGAGATCTCCTGTCTTATATAGTCGTCCACGTCGTCCGGGCTGGAGGGGTTGATCTGTATGTCCATCTGCACCGCCTCGAAGTAGCCACGAGGGGTCTTCTATGAAAGCCAAGTCCGTTTTGGCTTGGTCATTGAGGTAGCCTTGACCTACAAGCGGACCTTCTAACCAAAGCTCACCGACAGAACCCACAGGACAAAGCTCTCCTGTGTCTATATCAACAATCCAGGGATTCACACCAAACGTGTGTCCAAGACCAATGGCCTCGTCCACACCCCATCCGATAGAAGCACATGTCACGCAGACAGTGCATTCAGTAGGTCCATAGGTGACGAGAACGGTGGCATGGTCAAACCAGTGTCGGAAATCATCCATGCAGACATACTCGCCTCCGATGTTGAGTATCTTGAGTGATGGAACCACTGAGGGTTGTAGCAGCTTGGCAACTGTTGGCGTCAGGTCAACATAAGTTGCCTGGAACTTTGCTATTGAATGAGCAATATCGTGCCGTCGGTCGTCTTCAGATGGCACACAGAGAGTAGCACCCACACTCAAGGCATTGAGCATATTTGACCATGCCACGTCAAAGGCATACGATGCAAAGTCAAAGACGCGATGGCCTTGGCTGAACTGAAGAACACCACAGGACTGGATCGCCGAGGCAAAATTTCCGTGTGTAATGACTACGCCCTTGGGTACGCCTGTACTTCCTGATGTGAAGACAACATACAATGCGTCCGTTGACTTTGTCTCGGGCCATTCAATTTCTCTGAATAACATATCATCCTCAGACATGTTGGTGAAAGCATCCTCGTCCAAGATAAGGACGGGCACAGGTTCGGGTCCGTCATGGAGAGACTGACACAGTGTCTCATTCTGGCGCGAGCCGACTACCACTATCGGGTTTACTTGACCAACAATCGCTCGAAGCCTTTGTAAGGGTTGCGTGATGTCCAGAAGAACAGATGCAGCGCCTGTTTTCATAACAGCCAACATGACAACAGTTGTCCACATGGACTTTTCAAAGACGACGGGGACAATGACCCCTGGGCCGATGTGGTGCCCGCGCAGCAACTTGACTGCCAAACTTGTTGCAAATTGGTCGAGTTGTCGGTACGTCAAAAGCCCATCCCATGCGTCTACAGCAATAGACTCTGGTATGCGTTGCGCCGTGGCCTCTATCAAGTGATGCATCAATCCATCGACGTAGCAGGGCACCTTGGCATTCCACTGCCAAATCTGCGCCAGGTCTTGGTCAAGGATGTCCCTGATCTTGTTCAGCGGCTGTTCTCGGACTTCTGGAGAGCAAAGTTGCTCTAGGATGACTTCAAAGCGCTGTGTTAATAGCTTGACCTGCTTCTCGCTCACAACTACTGGGTCAAAAGTGACCTGAAGCTGCAGCCCATCCTCTTTGGGGAAGCAGTCGAGTGCTACCACAAACGAGCCAAACCCGCCATCGGCCATAGTATCATGACCACCTGGCGCTTGAATTCCATTATCCTCCAGCTCTATCAATGTTGAGTAGAGCTTACTCCGACTGCGGTTGCGTGGTCCAGGGTGGACAACAACAAGAGACTGGAACGAACATGCCTGAGATGCAGCCTCACTGACCTTGGCTATGTTCTGTATACCAGTTTGCTCATAGGGAGCCATCTCCGTTGCTTGCTTCTCTATCTGACCAAGGCATGCTCGCACGATTTTCCCAGGTTTCAAATGAGTGCGAACAGGCACAGTGGCCAACGTTGGGCCAGCAAGTTCCTCCATAGAGTTGATACCGGGTACATGTGTTTGACGGCCACTGACAACGGCTCCAAACACAGCTTCATTGGACCCATTGTGTCTGCTAATCAGGATGGCCCAGGCGGTGCGGACAGCCGTTGTCAAGGTGAACTCATCACCCACGGGCAGCGAGCACTTGGAGTCATAGCGGTAGATGCGCGAAGGAAGAGGATGATAGTTGGGCGAAGGCATCAGCGGCCATTGCTGCGCATCGAGTCCCCTGAATTGCTCTGTCCAGTATTGTTTCGCTTGTGCAGAGTCGGCTGCTTCGCGTGCAGACTTTACAAACGGAGCGAATGACACAGAGGGCACATATACCTTCTTATCCTCGTACTTAAGCTTCAGGATTTCCAGTATCCGGCCAAGTGACCAGCCATCATACACGGCATGATGCATCTGCAGCTCAAACGACGCTGTGGCAACGCCAGTGCCGATTTCAAGACGGGCTTTTACCAGTGGCTTGCCTGCCAAATCATTGGCCTCGTTACTGCCATTGGTTTGTGTTGACGAAACCGTATCTTCAGTGCTGTACTTACGGGCAAGATTCAGCAGGCCTTCACCATGCTTGAGAACAACCTGCGCCAGGCTACCGTCGGCCAAGTGCACGATACGCGTCCGTAGAAGCGGAACAACGGCCACAGTCGCCTCCCACGCAGCTTGGAAACGCGTGAGGAAGACATCTCGGCCAAGACGGTATGAGAAAGTGGTCATGTAGTCCCCCTGACGCCGTGCCGTGAGTGTAAATAGTCCTTCTTGTAAAGGGGTGCAAGGTAGCACCTCATCGATCTGGTCAGGGGTGACACGGCACGCTGTGGCTGCTTGCTGATGTATCTGCGATAGATCGGGGTAAAAGACCCATGACACGTCCTCTTTGACCTCTGCGTCTCGATTTTTCATGACTGATGCCGTCTTGACAAACTCACCAAGCTTTGGGTATCGCATCAGATCTACAGCATTGACGAGCAGACCTTGACCCTTGGCCTGGCTCACCAGCCTCATAGCGTCGATAGAGTCACCTCCGAGTCGGAAAAAGTGGTCATCTGTTCGGATTTTGGACGGCTCTATGCCCAAAACCTTGGCCCAGAGAGAGCGAATCTGATCCACCACAACAGGAGTAGTCGATAGGTTAGGGGCCAAGTTGTCCACAGTTTGCATCACCTCATGCCCGACCCCAGCTTGTCTGTCAAGCGGATCGACAGAGGAGAGGGCGGGTGGGCATTCGTTGTGATTCCGTCGAGTGTCATCTAGATCCTTCTTAACTGTGGCTCGTACATTCGATAACAGTTCATCTTGCTTGTCCATATCGGCCAGTTGTTGAGCAACGAGTCCAAGTTGGCCAAGAAAACCCTGCACTTGCCACTCTTGAATAGCCTGTGGATCGTACCAGGCCTCCATCTCAATGCCATGATTTTCCAAGAAGCATTGAATAGTGAGTGCATACGCTGTTGCTCCATCGCTGGCCTCGTGTCTCTGCCACGTTCCTATCGAGGATTCGATGGGATGCCTAGCTTTGGGTGGCTGCACTCCCAAAAGTGTCTGAAAGCGTGTCGCCCGAGATGCTTCCTCGCCAAGACGCGCAATATTGTGCAGTCCCAACTGCTCAAATGCTGCCATGTCCCTGGCCTTTTGGCCCGCCATGGCAAGCAGATCAGAGACCCGGCTCGTGTTATCTCCATGTAGGGTCAGCCGTACAGGCACAGTAGCCACGGTACAGCCGAGCATTTTATCTAACCCAGGAACAGAGGCCGTCGCTGTCCGCCCTGAGACGACGGTTCCAAAGCATACATCATCGTTGGCCGTGTGCTCAGCTAGGACAATGGCAAGGGCAGAACGGAGCACGGCTGTACGTGAAACCCCTGGGATCTTGGGTAGAGAAGGACAAAGGTGTTTGACTGTAGCTTTGGCGGCTGATCTCCAGCTGTGGCTGACCTCTGGAAGAACTGGGAACTGTGCACTGGAGAGTCCTGCCAGCTCGTTCTTCCAGAAATGTCGTGCTGCCTCGAGATTTTGCTCATCTACATGAGCAACGAAATGTTGGAATGGAGGAATCGATAAAAAATCTGCATCTTCTCGGCCATAGGCTTCCTCTGCATATCTCGCCAGGATAGGGAATGACCATCCATCGTAGATGGCATGGTGCACCGTCCAGACGAACCAGCGCTGTCCATTGTCTTGGTCATCGACAAGGGCGTACCGAGCCAGCGGTTCACCTGGTCGCCAAGTATGCTGATCAGCATCCTGCAGGCATCTTTCCAGACTATCATGCATGGACCATCCTAGTGTAGCATTCCGAACTACCACTAACACGGAGCCGAGGGTATCGGCATTGACGATCCGCGCACGCAGGATATCAGATCGTCCAACAATGTGCTCAATAGCACGACGCAACTTGTCCAGTTCAACATGAGGAGCAAGCCGCATAGTCAGGTTCCTGATTGGGGTGTTGGAACCACGGTTGGTGATGGCCATGAACTCTTCTTGCATTGGGGTGCATGAGAAGTAGTTCTCGACCATTGATGGATCGCAGTCAACTAGGTGAGCAAGCTCACTCTTGGAACAAGTCGGCGACATGTTTCAGTAAGTGAAACAGTAAAAGACTGAGATGAACTGTCAAACTTTACTCTAATGAACAACACGGAGAAGACAAGTATATGCACTTACATCTAGATACTAGAACTGAGAGCCTTCAAAGGGACTATCTGATCGCTAGGAATTTTCAATGGTTCTTCGGTAGGATAGTACGAAACTATGAGCCTTGAAGCAATAGCCCAGTGTGGTATGTACTGAAGGCTACGAAGCTCTTTGTCCGATTATAAGAAACACACATCTACACGCGAAGACGACAGCAGTTATATCCATAAGCACTCACGATGTCTCAAAACAGCAGTTATGCGTTATTAATTTCCAAAACATAAGCCTTATCCTAGCTGCCCCAATACTGTGGATATATGTAACACTGGTCGTTTTTCATGTGCTGCGGTAATGATGCAATGTGATAATTGTCTATATCCTTGCTTACGATTTACGCCGCACTCTCGCGCAGCTCAGACGATTGTCAACCCTGTATTACTATATCATGCTACGTTACTATCCTTGATATCTAGCTTCATAGGAGCACACCTAGATCGGCGATCTCGGGTTATGTCCATGAGTTAATCATCTTGCTGATCGGAACTAGAGTCACTTTCAGGCAGTGGTAAGCTTGTGTGACTGATGGTACAGAGCTGACAGGCAAATATGACGGACAAGAGGCCGATAAGGTAAAACGGTAAGCCGAGCCAGACAGCATCTCCCTGACGCATTCCCCATTCGAACGAGATAGCCAGCATAGGCGCACCCAGCATAGATCCCAGAGTATCTACGGTGCTGATCACGCCGAACACCGTCCCTGTCCGGTCCGCAGGTACAAACGTGGACACAATGGTGCGGAGGAACAAGCCTGTGCAGCTGCCCATAACACTCGTTGCCATGCTTATGGCCACAAGGGGCAAGCTGGTTGACAGGCCGGTAGCAGTCCAGCCAATAGCCTGCAAGACGAGGGAGCCGCGCGCCAGATATAGATCCTTGACGCGGCTGTTGAACCCCCAAGTCTCGGTCATGACGTGCGAGAGACGGGGCAGGAGTACCATGACTAGAACAATGCTGCAGATGGCGCGAAGTGAGATGAACAAGGTGGCTTGTCTGATAGCGAGACCGAACCGGACGCTTAGGAACTGAAGTTGCAGCTGTGCAGTGCCGGCGATGAGTTGATGTTCCAAAAACGGTAAGATCGTAACAAATAGTGCCCAAGACGGGACAGATCTTGATTTCCTCCTCAAACTCGATCTCTCGATCGCCCGGGCATTTTCACGTGGACTTGGCAGGGTCTCGGGCAGTAGCGTGACTAGTGACAAAGAGCCGGCCAGGAGAAGGAGGCCACAAAAGCTGGTTATCCAGGGGTCGATGGCCATAAGCCATGCTGACAAGGGCGGCACGACAAGCAACGGGAAGAGAGACGCGGCGCCGATCCGGAATAGGACGTCGACTTGCTCTGCAGGTGGCATCACGTCAGCCACTACGGCACATAATGTGCCGTACAGCACCGAGGGACTCCCAGCGAATAAGCCATTTGCCGAAGAAAGAAGAGTCCAGGTAAGGCTGTAGCGCTGCCAGGCCCAGCATACATACAGGATCCAGGTCCAACGAGCTACACAAGAGGCCAAGCCAACAAGCAGAAGAGGTCGTCTTCCCCAACGATCCGCAGCCCAGCCAAAAGGGAGAGCGAGAAACAGACCCATAAGGCCGTCAAGCATCCGCTGGTAGGCGTCCAGGTCAGCCAGCTGGGTCTGAACCGTGTCGACCTTGCACCAGACCTCGTCAACGCCGTTTGTAGCGCCGGGGCTGACGGTGTCACGTCCGCGATGGATCTTACTCGGGTCATGGGCCTCGTAGTAGTGGTAGCAGAAGATGGCCTCGGTAATGCGGATACGAGGTCCATCCATGAAATACTCTCCACATGTCTGGAGGAAGACAACGGCGATGATGAGCCATGTCAATGCTTTTGGTTGGAGGGGCAGGCGTAGACGTAGACGCGAGTGTAATACCTTGTCTTTGCTTGCATGTGCACCTGAACTGACTGAGTTACTTGTGCTGAAAGTAGGGATCAAGAGAGGGCGTGTCTCGTCCTGGCTAGTATCAGCACCGGCTGAGGTGTACTCGTCTTGAAGCATCTTCTAGATGCTCACGATATGAAAGGGACAAGAATGATTAAGTCTGTGAACGGCAAACCAACCTCAACTTCAGCTCTCAGACTGGTTGTTGTACAGAGGTTGACGATGACAAAACATCAGCTAATAAATGCAACGCCAAGGCAAAGCATGACTACCATCTTGGCATCGAGCCGGAGCCGAAAACCTGAGACGGATCGATCGAAATTCGGGTAGGGCATCACATCACACCAAAGTAGCCTTGCACATGAATCGGACGATTTTCAGGCATATTTTTCTTTAATAAAAGCTCTACTGCTAGAGATCAGGCATACCTTAAGGACTTGCCCTATTGGGCTTTTTCTATAGACATTTCCAAGGTTCGCTTAGGCTGTCCAATTGGATTGGGAAGGTGAAACAGCAACAAAAGGACCATGTAAGCAAGAAAAAAAATGTTTGTCCTCCCCCGGGCGAAACAGCGACAAAAGGACCATGCAGGGGGCTTTGAAGAGCCTTATATACCCCGTATGGGCAGATCAGTGGGGGCCACGGCCGGCGGTGTGTGGGGCCGGCTCGGCAGGGGACCGAACGGGAGCTAAATGCGGAATGTACCGCTTATTATTCCCTCTTTCTATATGTCTTATGTCTACCATCACCAAATTACTCACTCATACTGCCTGCTATACCAGGTAAATCCTCATGCCTCAAGCCTGTCCGTTCAGTCTTCAAGCAACTTGACGAGCATGTCTTGTGCCGATGCCGGTTTCGGCCCCTTCATCAAGGGTTGTCGCCATGACTTTGACTTCACACTCTTGTTCCAGTACACAATTCTCTCCATTATACCGTCTGTCCTCTTTCTAGCCGCTGCTCTTGTTCGTATCTTCTACCTAAGCCGTACATCGGCACTGCCTCAGAAACGGAAACTACAGCATCTAAAACTAGTATGTACACATTCATCTCCTGTCAAAAGGCGTCTTCGTCTCACTGGCGTATCTTCTTTAGGCCTCCATCGTGCTTTATGCTGTCGAACAACCCATCATCCTGGGATTGGGGTTACAATGGCACATTCATAAGACGAGATCGGCTTTCATCTCCTCCGCCGTCTTGGCAACTGTGGCTGGTCCAGTACTCTACGTGCTATCATGGCTCGAGCATAGTCGCACCTATCGGCCTTCCACCGTTCTGCTAGTGTACCTATTCTTTTCTATTATCTTTGATGTTGTTCGTTCCCGTACCTACTGGCTCGCTGAGGCGCCTTTGGGTCTTCAAACATGCTTCACCCTCTCCACTGCCTGCAAGGCTATCTTGATCATCATCGAGGCTGTCGAAGTTGCAGCCCCAGATGCGCTTGATACATATACGGGACGTAATAGTCCCGAGATGGTTGGAAGCGTCTTCAACCGCGTCACATTCTTCTGGATGAACCCTCTGTTCTGGATTGGCGCCAGACGTTCACTTAAACCTGCTGATCTGTTCGACTTGGACTCGTCTCTCTCGACCCAACGGGCGTCCGAGACGTTCTCTCATGTATGGAAAGATGCTGCACGACGACATAACACAGGCATATGCGCCAGAGCGTTATTCATGCTTCTTAGATGGAGGATTGTAGGAACAGTGGCCGCCAGGCTTGTGCTTCTTCTCTGTACTATAGCTTCTCCCCTTTTATTAGAGAAGTTGCTAGCCTATCTACACACCCAAGATACTCAAGTGAGCTCCTCATCACCTGACCCTCTTGGTAAGGGCCTCATTCTTGCTTTTGCCGTCGTGTACATCGGGGTAGCCATATCAACAAGTGTCTATTGGTATAGCCACTTCCGGGTTATTACCATAGTACGAGCCTCTCTGGTCTCTGCATTGAGCCGGAAGGCAGGGACGGTAGATATAGCCCTTCTTTCGGATCCTTCAGCTCCGCTGGCTCTGATGAGCTCTGACATAGAGCGCATCTCAGAGGGTCTCAGAACAGCCCATGAGCTATGGGCCAACCTGATTCAGGTTGGCATAGCCACCTATCTGCTCCGTCTGCAGGTGGGTTTCGCCTGTGTTGTCCCTGTTGGGCTGGCATTAGGATCGGCAGCTCTGTCCTTGTGGATCAGCAGCATGGCCAACGAGCGCCAGAAAGACTGGATGCAGGCTATACAGACCCGTATCGGTCTGAGTTCTGGTGTACTATCGTCTGCCAAGGGCATAAAGATGAAGGGGCTAGAGGGCACATTGCAGTCACTCATTGAGCGCTTCCGACGCCTGGAGCTTATCCAAGCGAACCGCTTTCGTTTCCTCGGTATCTTTACTGTCATGTTTGGGTATACTCCCGAGCTTCTATCGCCTGCCTTGACATTTCTTGTTGTCATTGTCTATGCTGAAAAGCATGGTGGGAAGCCATTAGATGCCACAACTGCCTTTACAACCCTGTCACTGATTCAAGCGCTGGCTCAGCCTTTAAACATGTCCTTGCAGAACTTGCCTATCCTCTGGTCCACCTTTGGGTGTCTGAACAGAATAGACGACTTTCTGGCATCAAGAGATTGGAAAGATGGTAGAGTCTTTGGAAATGGTGATGGTATCGCTTTGGGTAACAAGGCAAGCCTTGCTCAGCCAGATGAGAAACACCACGATGCAGTCATAGCCATTGAGGATGCATTCATTGGGTACGGAGGTGAGAAGGATGTCCTGACAGGCATTCATCTTCAAATTCCGGCAGCCAAATTGACATTCATTATCGGCCCAGTGGCCAGTGGCAAGTCAACACTATGCAAAGCTATCGTCGGCGAGCTCCAACTCCAGACGGGGAAGTTGTCCTGTAGCTCACAGAATACACCCATATCATACTGCAGTCAAGCACCCTTCATCCGGAACGGTACCGTTAGGGACAATATTATCACATACGCAGACTATGATGCAGTGTGGTATGATCGAGTCATCGAGGCATGCGCCTTGACTGGCAGTCTGTCTGCCCTTCCCAAAGGCGATAGCACTATTGTCGGAAGCGATGGCTCTCGGCTCAGTGGTGGACAGAAGCAGAAGGTTGCCATTGCAAGAGCACTCTTTGCCCGCAACCGTATCATGGTCTGTGATGATGTCTTGAGCGGGTTGGACTCGTTGAGCGCCTGGCATGTTTTCCAAAACGTCTTTGGCGTGCAAGGCTTGGCCAGGGAGATTGGCATGACTGTTGTTTTTTCGACACATACCATACGTTTCCTCCCTTTTGCAGATCATATCGTCGTCCTCGATACTGATGGTCGTGTAAGCTGTACAGGATCGTACGAGGAACTGCGAATATCGTCAGCCTGCGTCGCGGGACTCTCGGCGTTTGATTCAGACAATGACTCAGATGCAGACAGTAGCGAAACTCCTGCTGAAAAGGAGCCAGGGGCAGATGAGGCTCGAATCGCGGCTGCTTCGATGGAAGACAATGACAATGATGAGCATGATGCTGTGCCCCGCCTCCATGGAGAGCTATCCACATATTCGTTCTATTTCAAGACAATGAGAGCATGGACACTCGTCATTCTAGTCATTCTAGCACTTATCATTGCTGGATTCTATGCCGTCCCCTCGTACTGGCTCAAGATCTGGACTGATTCCGGCGACCTGCGAACACAGCAGTATTATTACTGGGGCGTATACACTGGCTTCCTCTGCACCCCTCTTGTCTCTCTCTGTGTGTTTGAGTACGTTTCACTCATGATTGCTGCTACGCAAGCTGGAAGCATGCTGCACAATCAGATCCTAGGGACGGCTTTGGAAACCTCTTGGTCGTTGTTATCTCGCATTGACTCGAGCACTATTGTCAATCGTTTGTCCCAAGATCTCATTTTAATCGATGGAGAGCTACCTCTTGGCCTACAGAATCTGATCCTCAGCGTCTTGCTCGCCTTGGGCCAGGCTATTCTGATCACTGTCGCGTCGCCATTCGTCGCCATTTCCTTTCCTCCCATCATCGCTGTACTCTACCTTGTCCAGTGGTTCTACTTGCGAACATCACGACAGCTTCGCTTCCTTGATCTGGAGGCCAAAAGTCCCCTGTACCGTCACTTTACAGAGATGATGAATGGTGCCGCGACGATCCGGTCTTTCTCCTGGACACAGCACTTGTTCGATGAGTCACTGGAGCTTCTGGATCTATCGCAGCGGCCTGTATATCTCCTCAACATGGCGCAACGATGGCTCACCCTTGTTCTGGACAGCATTGTCGCACTCATAACCATTATTATAGTCACTATAGCGGTGACAACGAGCTCTCAGAGTAGCTCCACTGGTGTCGCGCTCACTCAGGTCATGTCGACCAGTCTGATCCTGCGTACCATCATCGTTACCTGGACTCGAGTCGAGACCAGCTTGGGCGCGGTCAGTAGGATCAAGGAATTTGCAGAGAGTACGCCATCCGAGCATCTGGTGGGCGAGAAACAACAGCCCTCAGCAAGCTGGCCTGAACGAGGCCGTATTCAATTTCACAATTTAACAGCGATTTATACGTAAGTCTTGGGAATCAGTGTTAGTCTTGCAGCGCGAACGGTATATGCTGACTCTTGCTGTGACACAGATCAAAAGCAAACAAGCCCGCACTCGAGAATCTCAATGTAGTTTTCCCAGCTGGGCAGAAGATCGGTATCTGCGGCGGAAGCGGGAGGTATATCCAACCCTGTTCAATAGATAATATTAGAGTATACTTGACTAACATTTCATTCTTTCTTCAGCGGGAAATCTTCCCTGACGCTGGCACTACTTCATATGCTCGAGTACCAGAATGGCACCATTGAGATTGACGGTGTAGATCTACGCACCGTCCCACGCCAACACCTTCGCCGCGTCATCAACACGATGCCACAAGACCCTCTCGCCATTCCAGGGACAATTCGACTCAACTTGGATCCTCGGCAAATGTTTTCTGAAACTCAGATGCTAGAGGCATTGGCCAAAGTAGGACTCTCTCGATTCGTTGACGGCCTGGGCGGTCTTGGTGCCGAGATGAGTGCTGGTAGCTTCAGCCATGGCCAGCTCCAGCTCTTTTCCATGGCGTCTGCTATTCTCCAAAAGTCAAAGATTGTCATTTTAGATGAAGTCTCAAGCAGGTAAGAGTATTTCCACGCTATGGCAATGGGGGGTTCTTGAGCTGACGTTTGATGTCTTCTATCTAGTACCGACCACCACACGGATCAAGTCATTCAAGGCATTATTGCTCACGAGTTTGCAGACTGCACCGTGATCAATGTGGCCCATCGTCTGGAGAACATCATCGCGTACGACCATGTTCTTGTTCTGGCCGATGGGCAAGTCATTGAGCAGGACGATCCGCAGCGATTGCTGGACCGAGACTCACACTTCCGCACTATGTGGATGAAGCAAACCCAAACCAAGGCTTAGGCTGAGTCAGGTAAACAAAATTTTGTCCATTTGTAGGACTGGCTGGCGTTCTTATTGAACTGGTCGAAGGGCTCAACATAAAACTTGGCACGTCAGCGATCGCCACGAAAATGATGTTATAGATAGAATAGAGTGTTGTCAGATAATTGGAACTTGTTTATCTCTTAACTTGTACCCAAGGACCGATGAGATACGTGGTTGTGAGATTATACTTAGAACCTCAATGGAATCACTTCGTTGGCGGATTATCCTATGCCATTCCGGGTCATCAGATCGTCTGTTTGTCGCGATAATCACCATATTTGAACTTATCTCGTCCCCAGTCTAATAAACTTGGTAGAAAGTTTGTGAGAAAATGGTACCCTTATCTTAGTAAGGGAGCGCCACTTAACATTTTCCTCCAACTGTGATGTTTAAGTCCATGCTAGGGCAAATTTGTAACTATTATGCATTATGGCTATCATATAGAATCGAGGCCTATCGACTACTTATCTCATATAACGCTTCCCACAGATCAAACTCAACTTTATGGCATAACTCACAAGATCTTGTTTTGATCTGTTAAGGGGCTTATCTGACAAGAAATTGTTCTAATTATATCACTATTATATAGAGCAGCAACAACTGCTAACCTAGTTCTCAAAAGAAACAGAAGTCAACCAATATCTGACTTGACAAAATATCTAAACACAGACTTTTTTCTTCCCATCAACTCCATTATGAATCCACAATATGCCTCCCAAGCTCAGCAAAGTCCCCAACATCCTCTCCCGTAAGGTCCCAGTCCGGATTATTATACATAGAATAACAGTACTTATAAAAGTTATCCGGCGGAATATCCGCCATCATCATTTCCTGTTGAGAGTTCCCCTCTGCGGTTTCGGGCATGGGAACCCACAAGTTTGAAAAGTTATCCCACAGGTCTGTGTCGAGAAGCATAAAGTCTTCTGGGGACTTTTGGCCCTGCTGACCTGGTACCAGCTCGCCTTGATGGATCCCTGAGTCACCGAGGCCAGCGGGAGTTGCGCCGTTGGGGTGTGTGACTCTTTGATTGCCAGCGTTGCCGTCGCCTGTGGTACCTTGGGGAGATACGTTGACGACTTGTAGTGACTCGATCTTTTGTGCCATCACCTTCCATAGCCTCTTGACTTCCTGTAGCCTTTCTCGTGCATACGTGTTGCCGTGGTCAGCAAGATGCTGTAGCTCTTCCAATGCTTGGCTTAGTCCGGGCTTGGGGTTGATCTTCATGTTCTCTTCACAGACTGAGTCTAGAATAGCGGCAAGAATCATGATGAACGCAGCTGAGAACGATGCCTCAAAGTCGTAAAAGCCAAAAATTGCTAAGAAGGTCTTAGTAGACTGGAGTAGAAAGCAGACAAAATCAACTTACCAATCATGTTTCGCTTTCTGAGTGTAGCAACCACTTTCAGCTGCCGCCTTGCAGCCTCGGCACATGTTCTCGACAATCTTCCTAGTGGCGAAGCATGTAGTTGCTCGCCTGTAGGACCATGCCCGCTTAGGATGAGCTTGGCCGCATGTAGCATAATTGGCCGAATTGTGAGAATAGTTGCCTATGTAATAGTGAGTATAATCACTACCTCCCTAACCTGTTTCCCACGTACCTGGAAGAGCATCAGATGCAGTGAAGCAGTTGTTCTTAGCGATTGGTCTCGGCCCAGGTTATACACATCCGTGACTGAATCGGAAGGAATCTCTTGAGAGATCTCGTACAGAGACTTGACAATATCCTGAACGCGAGGAATGAAAGTGTCTTCGGATTCATCCTCGGGGTTGTACAGCACTAGCCAAGGACGTCAGTTTCTGTTCATTGCCTCTTCATATAATCCAATGGGGCATTACCGGCCAAAATCCGTCCTGTGGCTCGAGCGATTCTGATGTTTGTGCACATGGGACCAACAGGCGGGAAACCAGGTGAATCAGTGGGCATGGAGATGTTGATCGCTTCATCGCCTATACTCGGAGGATTTCCTGTTGCCGCAGCCAGACGTCTAGCCCAATTTGTCAGTCACGGTATCCTTACCCCTTCACCCAGTTTACTTACCGCTCTTGCATGTAGATTGTCCACCAGAGGCGGTTCAGATGGACCTTTTCCGACTGCATCAAATGTCTCGTTCCACAAACTCTGTGGTATTTTTGCGAGATTGCTAGTCGCATAGCAGTGCTGATCTATGGGGTCTTGGTTAGCTTTGTCGTTTACGCTGAATATCAGTTAACTTACGTAGAGGTAGGCCTCCTCTTTTCGGTTTATGTTACTAAGATAGATAGCAAATAGAGCAAAGATCTCAATACCAAGCTTTCCGTTGAACCGCAGGTCAGATAATGTTGGGACGTTCCTATGTGCATACTCGAACAGCACAACGCCAGAAAAGTCATCATTGCCCTCAGGATCTGCATCAAAGAGTGTCCCAATAGCGATCATGAGAATCATCTCCAAAACCCATAATGACTCCAGCTGAGCAGGATCATCCCGGTTCTGGTAAAAGGCCCATAGCTTGTCAGAGAACTCGCGGGCATCGATGTGGTGTTGCGACTGGCCGATATAAAACAGGGCAGTATCCAACAACCGTTGAGCCTCGTCTCTGGGTGGAAGTTTGGGGAAGTCGCTGCTGGAGAGACGCCATGGGTGACTGATGACTTCGTGAAGCTGGTTTGCTTCGGGACTAATCCAGGGTTTTGCGGTTGGATCGGCCTCAGCACGAGATGACCCGAGCAAGTCCTGAACGCGCGAACCAAAAGTATGACTAGAGCTGAGAGAAGAGCCGGCAAGGATAGCTGTGGAGGTTATAAGCCTTAAGCAATTGATTTGGTTTATACGACTTGAACTTACTTGCAGCTGGTGATGCCTGGTTGGTTTCATAAGCTGGATACCTAGGCTGACCTAGAGGTGCTGAGAAACTTGTGGACGGGCGGATGAAGCTAGGAGACCTTGATGATCGATGGTCCTGGAGATGGTCTGCTTGAGGAGAGGAATGAGATGTTTGTGGATGCACATTAGAATCCCTCCTTTGACCGTTCTGACTTGCACCTGATGCGGGAGGTTCTAGAGACCATCAGCATGAATTGAGGTTAGTGGTGGACAATAAATTACCTGAAGCTCTTGGGGGTAAAGAAGCAGGAAGACCATCGTAGCCATCCTTTTCGTATCTAGCTAACTTGCTCTCAAGTTCCTCGATACGACTGTTGAGTAGCAAATGTTAATATGAGAACTGGTAGAAACGGGCAAACTTACTTGGCCATGTACATTCGCTTATGCCCATGCTCTGGAACCCTGCAGTCCAGGCCACGCTTGGTGCAGTACTGACAAGGAGTAGTCCCCGAACATCTGACCTTTTTCTTGCGGCATGTGAGGCAGCTAAGAGGTTATCAGTCAGCCTGAGACAAGAACAACAAGTTCCCAGCAAATCATAACATAGATAGAAACTGTGGGGAACATGGGAAAAGCAACGTCCAACTTACGCCAACGGTGTTTTACGAGCATCTTTGCCTCCTTCGGGAGCCGGACGCTTCCGAGCCATTGAGGGAGGTATATCTTCCGAGACGAGACTCATTGAATCGTTCTAGAATTTCCTCATGGAACAGTTAACTCAAGATAACAAAGAGACCTGCTGGAAGACAGGGCCGAGAGTCTGATCGGATGGGCAATGACTCCGGAGTCGTGGGGAGTTTGGCGTTGTTATGCTCTCGGACCAAGTTCCGGCCTTATCGCAAACTTCTCCACGCACTATCCGATCACGTGATAGCCTCTAGTCCATCTGCCCCATGGAGACGGGCCAGCTTCCGTTGATTGCGGTCCACAGAATGGTAAAAGTGCCAAGGTCTAAGAAGAACTAGATTGATAGATGGGGATTTAGAGCGAGTATTCCGATCATGGGGTTGGTAGATAAGCCACCGGAAATCATGTTCTGTGAGGGTGAAGTTTTCCGGGTTCTTGCAGTAGGTCTAGACTGGGGTACTGAGCCAAGTAGCTTAGTCCGTACATTAATTAGACAAAAGGGACTAATTATATACTTTATTTTATTTTATAAAGCAGACCGGGCGTTCAATTTCATAAAAACGTGTTTTTCTAAAACTTTTACAACTGGAACGTGTTGTTGATATTGCTATCTCAAAGGAGACTAAAGCATGAGCCCGACATCGGACTATTTGCCCGAGACATCGGAGGCGCTTCCGATGTATGACAACGTCAAGTCTATTCCTCTATCTCTCAACGTTGTCTATCCCAGGTAAGTTTTCCGAGTATGGGCAAGTTAAGGTTTCCAAATTCTCGACTAATCCGTGTTCATAGTTATCTTTCTTGATCTCGCACATATAACGACAGACTGGTGATAAAATATAACAAAATAAATCCATAAAGTACCTAACTAGAGAACTCATGTGCTCTTGAAAATCAGACAAAGTATAACAAGTTGGCAGAATTATTCTGCTCAAGATATAAACAGAATCATAATTAAATAGTATAAGCGTTTATGCCATATATAGGTATGTAAATCGCTAAAGCTATACTTTCTTTACGAGGTTTGTTTCAACAAGGCACTATCTTTCTGTCATATTCGATACATATGGAATCAAAAAGCTTCAGGGATTTCCACTGTGAAAGAAAGTCCAGTAGCTTGCTGATTCCTCATACACCCAATAGAACAGAAAGACAGTGTCCTATCGAAAAAAAAAAAAAGAAAAAAAAAACCTCATAAAGAAAGAATGCTAAAGCTACATATCAAGATAAACCCATCCCGCAATGCTAAACCCAATAGAGCCACTTCGCTTGCTACATATTATATATCTCTCAAAAAAATCCTAAACTCGTCACGGCCGTTATAATCGCGAAGCTATTCGCAACTGATATTACAGCCTTACATCCTAGGCTCACGAGGTTGCTGCATCATCGATGCTGCCATCTTAAGCCTGTTCCTCGCCTCAGATAAAAGTTCCCATCTGGTATTTGTCAACGCGTCGTCAACAACGCTCAACAGACCAATGATCTTGTTCCGGTTTCCCACCACGCCGGCTTGATTTTGGTGAAGGTGGAAGGCCTTGATCGAGTCAATCGTGGGTGGGATCATGATCTGCAGATATGTCCGAAGATCCTCGTGTCGATCGCGCTTGAGCGTTTCGTAGTCTAAGTGGGATGACATGGGTGTCTGCTCGGGATGAGATCCTTGAGGCGTGCTAGTTGCGCCTTGAACTGAGGATGACTGAACGCTCGGATCTGTAGCCATTGTGGGCATTCCAAAACTGCTCGAGGGATATTGCAAGTGGTCAGGGAATGGCTCGATATTACCATCCTGAACAAACCCATATGCCCACAAGACCAGAGACGCATAGTATAGGGCCCAAGCTCTCACTAGCAACTTATCATTACCAGCGTCATATTTGGGATACGTGGATGGAGAAAACGCTGAAGACATGCCGCTAGCGTCATTCGTTGTGCCTCGCTTGGGTTCTTCTTGAAGAAGAATGAGTCGGACGAGCTGCAGCGCGTGGTAAACCCCACCAATGGCTCCAGGCGATGCTACCCACTCCTTTATCTTGGCTTCTGTTCTTCTCCAGTCGACAGAAGAGACAGTACGGCCAAGAATCTGGGGAACGCCTGCAAAGATGCAAAGCTCCGGCATGCTGATGTAAACAGTGATATGGCCCAGATGGTAGAGCACTGTCCCTAACGTTTCCATAGCATCACCATCGTCACTCCCACCTCTGCTGCTCAACCCTAGTCTCTGCCAGTCAAAAGCAGCGTGTTTCACATGAGCAACCCCGTCATCGTAATCCTTCTTCCACCAATCAAACGCTCTTAGCAGCTTTGGTCGCCATCGCTCTTGGACACCAGGTATCGTATCGGTGCCGAGAGTTGATCGATCAAGGTCTCTTTGATGCATCTGCCAGGTCACAGAGAGCAAAGCGGCTAAAAGAGCTATCCTTCCAAAAGGACTTGTTCTCACTCTCTGGCCGTTGAGCGTTCGTTGCAGCCCGTCAAGGAAAGTGATCGGCGTGACCCCATTCGCGTGGAGACTTGACTCCACGCAACCAATTTCGGACGGGGAGTCGGAAGACCATAGCGTATTATCGCAGGGCAGAGGAAGTTTGATTTCGTGAATAACTAGTGTAGGCGTATGCCCGAATAAGGCAGCGTGGGTAGCATCTAGGATGAACGCAGCCAGAGCAGCACGGCGAGTAGCTTCTTGTGCAATCCAATGGTCCCACCACTTTTCGGGCGATGAATTAAACCCTGGTCGGTTTGGCCCCGGGAATAGTTTAGAGGGTCCCCCCATCTTTGGGCTACCGAGTGGAGTTGGGACTCGGGACACATAAGAAGATTGCTTGCCTGTTAGTGCGCTTCCTCTTCGCATGAGAGACAATGTTGTGGGGAAGTAGATGTGAGCACGCTCGTGAAGCATTCGGGTCGCATTCATCTTCTCATACACCTCCAAAATCAAAAGTGTCTGTATGACCCAGAGCTTAGCAGGCGGATGAGAATCAGCATGCATAAACACCTGCCAACGGAGGTTCCAGGAGACGAAAGTGGTGAACTTTGAAATTTTGTCCATGCTATCCAGGGAGGCACCTTTCTTATCGACCATTGAAGCACCCATGATGAGAACAGCCAGCAGCAAGAAGTCGTGAGCAGTTTCAGGTATGAAAGTTGGGCGGTGGAGAATGGGTAGTTGGTCGTGAAAGTTGTTCCAGTACGAGTCGAGGTAGCGCTGTACGTTGGCGTGGCTGAGAACGTGATCCTCAGCATCGGTATCGCTCCCAAAAATCTCATCCTTGATATCTGCAGCTGACCTGTTGCCCTGCGAACCAATCTCGTTGAAGCGCTGCATCATGTAATGAAGCAACGACTGCCGCTTGTGTTCCGAAAGTCCAGTCTTTCCAAACTGAGCAATGTCTACCATAGGTGTCGCCATGGTTATGGGTTCTGATTGGAACCAGAGGCTATTCATGGGCGGTTCAACATAAGAGCCCCCCATCATTCCAGGTTGAGCCGAATAATCCGTGCATAGTTGACCAAAGTTATTTGAATATCCTGCCATGCCAAAGTTGCCGGGCATGAAGTTATAGTTGGAACCTAGTCCTTGACCAGTGAAAAGCCAAGTAGTAAACTCATCCGTGCTAGATGGAGAAAGCCCAAAATGTTGTTCTTCCATAAGTTGCTCGGTGTTTGATGTCGGTATCCCATTGGGCATAGGATAAGATGGATTTCGAACGCGTTCCGGGCGGCCGGTCAACTCGGGGCTCGTCAGAGGCATTGACATATCAGCAGGTGGCATCTGGTCTATTCTGAACGGAACGTTGCCAATTGCTTGTTTTTCTGGCGAGGATTCGCGACTTTGCAGTTGTCTTTGATCTCCGAAGTAGCCGCTCGCATCCCCTAGCTCGTTCCGTTGGCCCGAGTCTTGGCGGGACAGTCCTCCTTGGATTCCATACTGTTTTGAGCTGCTGGAGTTGATTGCTGATGCATCCATTGGGATACGGGTGATTGAAGATTGTCGTTCTTTTGCCGGTGTCTCCCTCGACTCATCTTGGGTATCACTCCAGGCTGAACCATCCTCACTGAATGAATATCGCTCACTGCGTTGCCTAGGTAATTTAGAAAACTCCTTCTGGGGCCGTTGAGATAGACGACCATTTCCATACTGCTCCACCTGGCGTTCATGTCTCAATTTATGACGCGCGTAGAGATCTTTCCTAACAAAAGTAAAAGAGCAGTCAGGGTAGTCACAGTAGTAGATCTCTTTGGGGGAATCTGTATACGTGTCAGTATTGGAAGATATTCTGAAGGAACCTTGACTGACGGTTGAGCTGATGCCTCTGGAGATGTTCAGCCCGAGAATACGTCCTCCCACAGCCTTCGTGGGTGCATTGAAACTCCTTGCACGAAGCCTTGCGGCGTTTCTGACGCGGGGGTGATGAAGCCATCGCGGCTCGCGACCTGGTGTCCCTGCCTCGGCTAGACGTGCTCTGGCGGTGCAGTAGGTCCCCGAGGCCTATAGAGGACTGTAAGTCGGCCTTGTCGCGTCCCCTATCTCGAATGCAATGGGCCGATTGTCGTTGGAAGCGCCCAAACTCAAATCTCGAGATTCGAGATTACGGGGGTCAGAAGTGGTCACGCTTCCTTGTCAGTCACCTGACTGACCAACCCATTCTCGGCTCAATTGTGCTGTAACCATTGCCATCCCCGCGATTCCCCCGCCTCCCGTGGCGGGTGTCAGACTTGTCCAGTTTTGGTTGATTACCAAATGCGGGGACTAGTCCGAAAGTGAAGACTGTAGGGTAGGTAGATGGTTGACAAGACCTGGCCCTCGTAGTCTTCTCGGGGTCCTTCTTGAGTCCGGGCTGTTTTGTGAGTGCGTGATAGAAGAAGCGATATTGAAGGGTCTACGGCCTGACATTTGAGGCCCGCATTACCCATCAAGGTGAGCTGCATTTTAGCCGCCGTTCATGCATCTATACTGATACATGCTTATGCTTAGGTAGGTACAGTAAGAAAACCACTCCGCACTCAGGTGGATTGACGAATAACCGAGACACTTTGCATTGGTGACAGAATTCACCAACAACTTTAACGGCTGTGGTGTCAGAATATTTCTGTCAAAGTTCTTTGGTATGCCGTTTATCCTCCAACTGGCACATGGCTTGTCTGTCTCATTCTCTCTTTCGTGTTCTCGTCTTATCATCTCCAAATCAGTACAACGGGATTATGTATCAAAAAGTTAAACAACGCATATTGGATCATATTGAGTTTTCTTCATGTTTCAGTTGAACTATCCACCGCCAAGTCCACCGCTATCTTCTTTCTACGGATTTACGTCGCAGTCGGCTCATCCGGATTCTCAATTGCTTCAATTCACCGGAAGAAATCTCGCCAAAGATCAAGCGACTCCTTACAGACCGTAGCACGGCACTACCCCAGTAAACTCTGTTTCACCAAGCTTTTATCGCTATCGCCAAAATGTAACCTCTGCCCGTGTCCCCGATTCCCCATGCACACCAATCAATCGCAAACATGAAGTGGCGCCTGCGATCGCACGTGGTCGTGTCCTTGCAAAAAGTTAATTCTTGCATGGTACGGGATATTCTTTGCATTTGGCAGGCCACGGCATTTCTAGAACCATTTTTTGTTTCATGTCAAACTGATAATGCCGGGACGATATACTATTGCGGACAGAACCAGGCAAGATACAGGACTGAGACGTTAGCCACCTGCGCAATTCTCAATTCTTAGCTTGTCTTTATCTGGCTTGTTTATTAGCTGATGAAATTTGCAACGCGTCACTATTCCAATTCAAGAATGGCAAAATGACACTTCGCTTTGACCTCTAGGACTCACTTGTCCGCCTCAATTGTCTTAGAACAATGTCTAGGAAGCACTGCCGGAAGACGCCGTCGTCCTTCAGGGAAAGAAATGAAGCCGGATAATAATAACATTATTATTATATCCGCACAATGGGTATAATCGCCTACTCCCCACAAACGATGCAATGCTATCCAAGACAGAAAAGGCGAGTACATCAACGCTCCCAACAAGTCAAGTCAAGCCCACTTTTTCAGGGGCTTAAGTCACGGGGGGTGTGATTTGAATTGGCTTGTATTTTGAAGGTCTAACTTGACTTGGCTTGCGTGACTTGAGTGATCTTAGTCAGACAGCTGCAGGGAATAGCCCCACCTATTTTCTATGCCTAGCTTCCTAAGCATTATATTGCTTCTATTATCTCTGGTTAAAGGCTATGACGTTAATCTGACAACATCATTCTAGCATAGTCGGTTTAACCGGGGTTCTCTTAATCAAGATCTTCACCACTAAAATGCTACCCTAGATGTCCAATCTTTAACTTAAAAACAGCCTTAAAGATGGTAAAATATTAGGAAAAATGAAAGATACTTATATATTACTAATATTACTATACTGACTTAAGGCTTAAATAAGTCCCAGCTTTATAGCCTTAAATAAGCCCGATTTTTTTGGGCTTGTCAAGTCGGGGGGTGGACTTGGCTTGTACAAGTTGACTTGCCTTATTGGGAGCGTTGGAGTACATAAGCGTCTGGGCGCCAGGGGCCAGAAAAATGGCGAAATTTTGAGGCTGATAGGCATGATCTGCGTTCGCTAAAGTCGCATCCAGGAGAAGGACGAAAATCAGGTCCCACGATTACGTACCAGGGCCCCCTTGATGCCTTTGACGATCTGGTCCAGAGCGTAACGACGATAATTGTTAGTGTCTTTTCGAGTCAATTCATGGTCCACTTCGACTGACAGCCTGTGTCGGATGATTCAAGCCTTCAAGTGCCGACTCAACTACCAAGAACTATTCTTCGACTAAAGCTGCCAAGTGCGGGCGCTGAAGAGTCCCCACACGGCACAAAGATTATTAGCCAAGAACCTGTTAGTTGCTTTTGCTTGGAATTTGTTCGATTCAGACAAAACCTTGAGCCCAACTCTGACACACAGCCAAGTCTCGAAGGTGGTGGCGCAACGCCCGTTTTTGTACCACGTAAAACTCGAGCCAAGTCTTTCTATTTCTTCTAAAAAAGAAATTGAGCCAAGGGCAGTGGAGTAAAGCCTCGGCCGAGCCAGTAACTCGACTTCCTGATGGGGAGTCTATAGCCGCTCCTCGGCTCTCAAAATTACCAGGTTGGCCTAGTCAAGTTCCACGGTCTAACCATTTCATGAGCGGTTCCCGTAAAAAAGCTTGTCTCACACTGTTCTTCAATGCAACCAAACTCTTTGAGCTAATGCCAGGGGCTTCTTTTCCCCGAAGCGACCTTCTCCTTGCTGCGTTATAACCCAGGGGGTGCTAGGATTGTGGCTCCGGAGCATGCCCAACCGAGGCATAGTTGATACTTGTGGGCGCTGATCCCGCAAATATTGAGTTAGTCCACATAGCCTTGCTGCCCAAGGGTAGATCAGAGGAGTGATGTACGCGAAGAGATGAGGCCAAGACGGTGGATTTGGTGACTTGAAATCGCCGTACAAGGGCCGGTCCCAGATTCTTGGGTTAACCGAAAGCTACCAGTTCCCCGGTTCTCAAAACATGTTATATCTGCGACGACTCCAGTTTCCCCTACGGCCCGGACCTACCGGGTCTTGGATCCTTCGTTAATCGTCTTGTCAAATCCTTCTTCTTCTTTGTCTCTATTCCCGTATCACTTGACGATTCTTATGTGAGCTATCAGAGAGAGCCATGGATATCCCAAATCGAGGCCCTGAACTGCAGGCTGTCTGTTACACATTGGTTACTACGGCCATTATAGCAACTGCGTTACGATGTTTTGTCCGCCTACGACTCGTCAAGAATTTTGGCTTTGATGACTGGTGCATGTGCAGTGCTCTTGTAAGTATCACATGTCAACATGCCTCTCACTCACTCACTGACCACTACTCAGATCACATTCATTTTATTCGTCGTATCCGCTCTCATAGGAGTACACTATGGAACTGGCCGTCACCGCAAAGACCTCGACGATGAAGACTTTAAGCAAGCAATGAAGTGGTGGTGGTGGTGCTATCTATGGTACTGCCTCACAATGATTGCTTCAAAGATCTCCATCGGTTACTTTCTCCTCCGAATCACCGTCCGAAAACTCGACATTTGGATCATCTACGGCGTTATGGCCATCACCGTTTGCACCGGCGTCGTCTTCTTCTTTGTCACTCTATTTCAATGCTCTCCTATTTCCTACTTCTGGAACAAAGACCAACCCGGAAAATGCGTCGACATGGAGGTCATCATCGCCCTCACATACCTATACAGCGTCTTCAGTGTCATCTCCGACTTTACTTGTGCTATTCTACCGATGTTTTTGGTGTACAAGCTCAACATGGGCAAGAAGACAAAGCTCGCTCTCATTCCCGTCATGGGCATGGCCTGCGTGTTGGTAACCCTTCCCTCATTATAACATACAATGGCTCACGCTATCTAGGGCGAGTTCAGCCGTGGTTGTCCGTTTCGCTTTCGTCAAAGACTTTAAGAACCCTGACTTCTTATGTAAGTCCTCTCAACCCCGATAAGCCATTGATTATCACGACTAATACATCAAATAGGGGCAACAATCGACATCGCCATTTGGTCAACAACAGAACAAGGCCTGGCTGTCACCGCCGGCTCTTTGGCGACCTTGCGACCTTTGCTTCGATTACTCGGCCACAGACTTGGCATATCGACATCGGGGCCGTCTGTATTGCGCGACACGGATCAGCCTATGGGATCGGAAGGATTCAGGCCTTCAAAGGGCACAAACGGTAGCGCGAATAAGCATGGCGATCTTTTCAGCCTCACCACATTCACACGGGAGGACGACCTGCACGGCAACGGGCGAGACTGCGAGGCAGCTTATGCTGGGGAGCACCATTTCCAAAGATCGTCGGCCGAGAAGGGCGCGTCTGCCTGGAGGTCACGAAGAGACCCGGATAACGAGAGCGAGGAGGAGTTGACAGGGAGGGGGCAACACAAAGGCGATAATTCGCGTATCGTCAAGATAACAACGTTCCAGGTCCAAGAGGATAGGGTTTGAAAACAACAACAACAACAACAGCAACAGCAACTGTACTAATAATGACGGCCTTGATATTTCTAGCGAATAACTGCTTTTATTGCATGCTTTTCGAAAAACGGACATCCTCCCAGAGGATGGATATCACAAGCTATTTAAATATTTGAGCTACATCACGATATATCGCTTGAGCCTTACAAAACTTAGGCGCAAACAGTGCCAGTGACGTCAATATCCTCGGCTCGCGGACTCGGGTTGTTCTTCATAGAGTCGATACTTGGAAAGCTTTCTGACTTGTCCAAGTTGAGGCAGACTAGACTGCAGCATGTACATAGGACTTGGCCATACCTTCAGACTCGCGGTACGATAAGCCCACAATTTAGACGCACCGCAACGTTTTGGCAGCTCCATCTATGCTCTGATTCGACACTCGAGGGGACGGGATGTTCTCGAATCTTGTTTTCTAGACATGACAACCAACCTTATTTCTTCGCTTGATAGGCCAAGCAGTGAAGCTTGAGGATGATTTCGCATGGCCCCCAAAAGTAAAATGCAATATTCAAGCTTCTTCAACATGTCACGTAGTAGGCGCTCGTCGATCGTCATGTTCTGAGAAACATGTGGGATAGGAGCGGCACATAGGGCCTGATTGAGTTAGCAACAGTCTTGGCCAAGGCGCGCTTAGCTGCACCATGATGATTCTCGATACCCGCCCCCAAGGATCAACTTAGATACGACTTGGCCATGCATATAAGGGTATGTTGCGTTGTTGGTAGTTGTAACGTTTGATCCCGAGAGTCTGTCGTAGTATCGACCAGTTCGTCTTATACGCTTGCTAGGAAAGCCCTTGTCTGTTGGTCAGCACTATCCGCAACTTTATCTCTACCCACCACGACAAAATCGCTAGATCTTCAGTGCTTACTGAGGAAGAATAAAGTTAATATTTCATAGGGGTGGTAATAGTAGTGTCCGTGCACGTTAATTCGAAACTAATATATTTAGTTGACTCCTAGGATACAGAAGTTTAAATAAGGTAAGCATATCTAAGTATATTATTAACTTTATCAGTAGGCAATAGTTAAACACTAACCGATTACCTATAGCTTACAGTATATGAAACCGTAGGTTTTAATGTTTTAGACTAATTAGAATAGAATCAGCAACAGAAGTCCTGTAAGTATCCAGTTCACCCAAGGTCTTTACGAGGCTCCCAAAGTCGACACGCTCTAAAAATACCAAAACTGCGATTAAGGCCGTTTAAACTGAACAAGTCCACGGGAATATTGTTTGCGGTGAGTTTTATATGTTTGTTTTCTATAGATAACGGCAGTTTGCATCGACTCAAAAAGTCTTCAGCCAGGCCTGGCCTTCCTTAACAGCCCTCGGCCTCGCAGCTCAAGAGGTTGGAACAGCAGTTGTCAGCATTCTGATCGCTAACAATGAACCAATAGACAAAAGAAAATTACTAAGATTACCAAAATACGACCAAGGCAGCAGAAACTGAACTGATAGGTCTATGCGTACGAACTGTGCAAACCATGACGTTTTGGGGCGGTATTGCTGGCTTTTGAAAGCAAATGATTAGCTTTCAAATGCTCTCCTCTAACTTTTACAGGAGACAAATAGAATCTCAGCCTCCTGGATTTTAAAGAAAGTATTAATTAGTATTCCAGCTCACCTACAATTATTTTAGCGAGCTTTTACTGTTGAGCTCCTTAGTGGTAGGATATTTAAATGATGGCAATAAACGACATTAAACCGCAAAGATATCAGAGATAACTTAGGCCTGCAGTAAGCTCTACTTACTATTATGAAAGGTCTCATTATCTTAACTGTGTTTCTTTGTGCCTGAGAGGCATGGAAAGTTATATAGATAGACTTAGCATCTTATGTCGCACCAGACATACCCTCTTAATTCCAAAATGGTGCTCACACCTGGTTCCTACTCTAGAGTGATTCTGTTGTTTATAATCGACTTGACAATAGACAACCCGCAGCTTTCTCTGTCGGTACTCTAGCTACCTATTAATTACAAAGCAGAGATTAAAATCAGGACTCATCAGACCTTCATAACGCAATCAATCTTCAAGTTCAAAGTATCCAGGTAATGTCATGGTATTTTATAGGACATCTAGTTTAACCTAATAAAGCGAGGCTTTTTAGGTGAAGTCGTTAAAGTCCATTCCTATTCTTTTTTAATTTGTTATTTTATAGAATAGTTTCTTATATTTTTATCTGATAATATAAAAGTTCTTGCTGTTTAACTTCCTATTAGCCTTAAAAGAAGCAAGTCTTGAATTATTACCTCTAATGTATTTTTATACTCTTTTCTTTTTACTTCTAGCAGTCCTATCTTGACACATATCAGCACTCCCGCCGCGTTAACAAATCAAAAGAGGTATCTCTTGAGTAACCCAGGGACGCTATGCCTACTGAAAACTGCGTATATACATGGAAACGAATGGGACAGCTATTCAGGATTAAGTATAAGCAAATTTGAGCGAAAATGCAAACAACGTGTTAAATATGTTCTACTATGACACCCTAGTGAATGTGATGAGGAGTTTTAAGATAATAAATCCCAGAAAAGGTATAAGGCGTTCACTTTGTGTATTATACGTGTGGTAAATTCTCTTCGGGCAACCCCATGAGTTGCTGAGAACATAATACCGCGCGTGCTAATCTAGGGCTTCTTAGTAATAGGAGGTCTACTGCTACATTTCTTCAGCCAAATACTTGAGCCATCTGTTGAAGTTTTATCCTCCTCATTAGTTAACAGAGGATATGATCCCGTAGCTCTGCTCCCCGGACACCCTGAGAGTGAGGCGTCATGATATTGAACTTACAACTCAAAGTTGAAAGTAGTAGACCTACCAGTGCACAAAATTTCGAAAAAGAGAAATGACAAAGACTATGGTGATAGGGCTTATGCGCTGTATGGATTAGGATGATCTTCGTTTATGTCCATAAGCTCTATGGAGGTAAGATCAACCAAATCGTCATGCTTGGATACCGATCGATTGGTCAAAGAGCCACATGAATTCAGCAACATAGCACAGACTAGTCTCAGCAACCATTTCATTCATAGAAGCGAGTGCTTTTGAAGAAGAATTATGGTTCGACGTTCCGGCGCTGGCGAATTGGGCATGAGCTGATAGTGCGAATCAATCGCAACAGGGTATCGTCGCCGAGGATCTGCTCGCACCGTTCAAGTTGAATCTCGATTTCCTTGCTCATGAGCGGATACTCAAGGCAGAAAGTCGACATGGAAGTTCGAAAATAAGGTCGTCTTGACTAGATAGCGAGTGTGTGGTCCCCATATGTTGAAGGGGGCGGGCCTCCATGTAGTCCGAGCGAACACATGATATGGAAACAATTGAAGATAAACCAGACTCTCAAAGTCCAGCTGATGGTTGCGTGGGGTAAAATGAGCTTATTTCAAATCCTTGCGGATGCTTGTTGAGTGAACCGCCGGTAATGCCGGCCGACAACCGATCACAACCTGCAAACAGGCAGAATGCATGGCAAGATTGAAGCTACTGCAGGCTGTCAGTTCACCTGATGCCAATTCTTAGCAAGGTGTCTCACACCATGGCCTGTGAATATGGTTCGATGCCTGTCTTTCGAGTGTCTGGTTCCATGGTGTCGGGTCAAGACGAACCTACGGCGTCTATTCCATCGTAGTTGGAATTTTGCAGTCCAATGATTCCTGGAATTTTCAGACTGGAAACGTAGAGAGATATTAGCCTAAGTTGGTGAGCGCCGCAGCCATGCATTGATGCTTGGACGTAGGCCCTGACTGACAAGTTTGGGTGTAACCCTACCCTGCGGATAGAAGCATAAGGCTCGTGTTGGTTCTAGCCGCGAAGACGGATAAAAGAGAGAAAAAGAAAAAAAGAAAGGTCATCTCCTGTGAAAAGAGAGTGTGTCTTACGAACAAATTATGACTCTAACCATAAGCTTGTAAGCTTCTTGGGTAATCATAACACAAATAATTTGAGAGGAGTCCCACTTACGGTTACATTCTCAGTCAGCTTTGTATTGACACTACAACAGTGGCAACTATCAGAGAGATGCACAATTGAAGAATCGGAGAAACCGCAGATGCACAAGTCAAAATGGGTGTCCTGGAATTGAAAAGTTTTAACTAATCATGCAATTGTCTGATCGTCCATGTGTAGTTGCAATGAAGAGGGGACATGCACATGTACCTATTCTGGGGTGGCATGTATCGACCTATTCTCGTGATCAAGTTTTTTAGCTCCAAAGGCTAAAGATCTCCCAATCGCATAGTTTGAATGCATAACACATCTTCATTTAACCGGAAGTCAATGTCAAAGATCCCCAAACCTAGCCTCTATGCCTGGAGATAGCTGCGAGGCTAAAGACAATTCCTGTTCGAGACCGAGACGACGGGGATCAACGCCATCCCCAGAAACTACCCCAGATTCTCCACTTACTGTGTTAGGCAGTCAGCCAAAAAAAGCCTGGGGGACAGTGGCATCTCTGAATGGTCAGATGCTTCGTGAAGCCTTTACCCGGTCCACTTACGATCATGGTGCGCCATCCATCAGTCGAGCCATCCCCGCAGGATCTTCCACCAATTGGCGGGGATGTTGATGCACGAGATGCCTTCACTAACACGACAATCAACGGGCCGTTGATCCTATTCTAGCGGCGACTTGAACCGAATCCCGGCCTCGAGCACTACTAGTAGCTTTTCATTGAGAGCCGACGGCTGCATATGCAGTTGTAGCATGAGGGGAAAGACAATCCTGGACCAGGAATCCTGGTTCATAGTCAATTGAACAGCAGCATTATAACTACCCCCATCATGCCCGTCAATATGGCCTGTCAGCTCACGGCTCAGTCATTCTCAACTCAAGACAAGTCATCATGGCTACCGAAAAGCGAACCGGGGATATCCAACCCCACGTCGAGAGCACCGATGCTGGACTCGACCACCTCAAGAACGTCGACCTTCACGACAAGGCACTCAACAATGAGGCTCTCGAGGCCACAGCTCACGAGCACAGCTTCACCGTCTGGCAGGCTTTCAAGACGTACAAGCGTGCTGCTTTCTGGTCCATTGGTAAGTCTCCCATAGCAGTTGACCCTCTGGATATCCGCAGCTGACAGCTTCAAGTCATCTCGACAACCGTCATCATGGAGGGTTACGACGTCACCCTTCTAGGTTCCTTCTACGGCTACCCAAGTTTCCAGAAAAAGTACGGCGTGTGGTTGAATGAAGAGTACGGATATCAGATCTCAGCCAACTGGCAGCAGCGCTTCAACTGTCTCGGTGCCTTTGCCAACATCCTCGGCGCTCTGCTCAACGGTTGGGCAACTGCTCGATGGGGTCATCGCAAGGTCCTCATGGGTGGTCTCTTCTGGCTGACTGCCTTTATCTTTGTCGTCTTCTTCGCGCCCAACATTGAAGTCCTGCTCGTCGGTCAATTCCTCTGCAACATCCCCTGGGGTATCTTTGCTACCACTGGTCCCGCCTACGCCGCAGAGGTCACGCCACTGGCCATCCGTGGATACCTCACTGCCTATGTCAACCTGTGCTGGTGCATTGGACAGTTCATCTCTGCTGGTGTCCTCAAGGGTCTCGTCAGTAACCCCACGCAGTGGAGTTACAAGGTGCCCTTTGCGATCCAGTGGGTTTGGCCTCTTCCTCTGTTCATCGCAGCATGGATGGCCCCCGAGTCGCCTTGGTATCTTGTCCGTACGGGCCAGCTCGAGGAGGCAAAGAAGTCCCTTGTGCGTCTTTCCGAGCCGGAACACGACATCAACTACGATAGCGCCGTTGCCTTGATGGTTCATACCAACAAGATGGAGATTGAAGAGCGTGCTGGCACATCATACTGGGATTGTTTCCGCGGCAGCAACATTCGACGTACCGAGATCGCATGCATGGGCTTCCTCTCTCAGATCACAAACGGTGGTGCGCTCTGCTACAGCGGATCCTTCTTCTTCCAAATGACTGGTATCGGACCTAGCGCCTCGTACGGTATCGCCCTCGGCGGAACGGGCATTGCCTTTGTCGGTACCATCATTTCTTGGTTCTACATCTACAAGTTTGGTCGACGTACCATCTGGCTCACAGGTTTCTCGTGCCTGGTTGTGATTCTATGGATTATTGGCTTCCTCGCCCTGCCTACACAGACAAAGCCTCTTGCGTGGGCTCAATCAATTCTATGTGTGGTGTGGCTTGGAGCTTACTCAATGTCTGTTGGCCCCATCATCTACACCCTCGTCGCAGAGATTGGATCAACCCGTCTGCGAACTCAGACTGTTGTGCTGGCCCGTTCGACATACTATGTTGGTAACATTGTGTGCGGAGGACTTCTTCAGCCAGAGATGCTTGCTCCTGGATCTTGGAACTTGAAGGGCAAGACCGTAAGTCTACCGCGAGACACATGTCGGAGAGAAATGTTAACAGACGTCAATAGGCTTTCTTCTGGGCGGCTCTCGCCACTCTTACGCTCATCTGGGGTTACTTCCGCATGTTTGAGACAAAGGACCGAACCTTTGGTGAAATGGACTACATGGTACGTGTCTCCAAACCATGAGAACAATAGTAGACAGCCCAGCTAACCAAGCCGAATAGTTCCAAAAGGGCATTCCCGCGCGCAAGTCTGCCAAGTACGTTATCAACGAGGACGAGGTTTACATGGCTCCTGAGAGAGCTGAGCATGAGAAGCAACTAAACTGAGTGCAATTGGAAGGGTTGATGCGATGGGGATGATGGGAGAGAAGCGTAATTACCGATACCAATTTGCTCGATGCGCCTTTCACAAGTATTATACTGATTGATTGTGACTTGTTTGATTGGATATGCGTGGCTGAAACTGTGTTAAGCTAACAGCCAACCGAGGTGATGGAGGTGTGTCTTGGTGAGACATGGTCATAAGCCGGAGCGAGATCGGCGTTTAGCTCGGACCACCTCAGCCAATTTGACTGCCTAAAGAGTTTGGGTATCACCAACTTCAACTTCAGGCTTTCTATGGCCTCTATTTCTCGAATTATACAGTAGTCAACCTCACTAAAGAGCCTTTTTACACGCAGAGATGTGATCACCATAATCATTTCTTCTTTCATCAATTCAGGAACGGATCGATCGGCTTCCATTACAGCCAAGCATCTCATCCTCCACTTCAAGGGGGAAAGCAAACCCACATGCTTCACCCGTGCCGGGGCTGCAGCTAATTTTTTAGTGTCTTTGGGCTGCCAAGGAATTCTCTTGTTTAGCCACGACAAAGAATTTGCATCCATTTTGACGTCAATGTTTGAAGCAGGGACTCTATCGACAATAGCGATCGGAGAGTCCTTGGTGATTTATTCGCCTTTTAACAAAGACTAAGCCTGCATAATCTATTCTATGCTTAGAAATAACCATTTCGCATAGAAATTGGTTACTGGCCAAAGGATTTGCATCCCGACATCAGACCCCAGCATCTTCCATGCGTTACGAGATTGGCTCAAGGATAAACTTTTGTTGTACTTGTTTTAGTCTTGTTTTTGCTAGGCCTTTGAGCGGATGGCTTGACTTGTTCCTTGCATAAGTCGCGCCACTAACTGCATAGTAAAAGCCAGTAAAAACGCTTTTAACAGGCTGCATCCAACAGTGTAGCATCAAATCTTAGAGTACGAAGACAGAGGGAGGGATTAACGACAGGCATTGTATAACCTCATTACCTGACAAAAACAAGGCATCGTTTCATTCTTCATCTTCATTCCTCATTCAAGGTAACGCTCATCTGGATTGTTTTACGATAACCACAACAAGCAAAATTGGAAAATTACCGTTCGGGTTTGAGACAGGAGAAGCTGGGGTTGGCTACTATTCTTAGCGTATCGTGGTGGACCAGCGTCGTAAGCAATGCCCCTGAAAAAAACCGGGAACCCAACTTTAGTGCTTCGGGCCAGCTACACGTGACAATCATGGAGGCCCCTAACTAATCTCACCGCGTTCCTCTAAACCAAAACAAACCGCCTCCTCCATTCTTTGTCTTTCCATCATCATCATTTCTTTTTTGTCTGTCTTCTCTTTTGGGTTCGACATTCTCTCTATTCCTCGTCACTCTCTTTATTGCCCACGGGCTCATTTCTTGAATACTCCGAATAACCACACTCATTTTTATTAATTATACCTCAGTTTAGGTGTGGTGTGACTTTGCTCGACGTTGTCCCAACCTACTGTATACACCTATCGATCCTTTGCCGATAATCTTTAACCGCCATCATGAAGGTTTCCACTACTCTTGCTGCCGGTGCCCTCGCCCTCGGTGTTGATGCCCAGAACTACCTTGGTTTCAACTCCGGTGCCACCCTCGCCAACCGCGAGGCCAAGTTCAAGGCCGATTTCAAGGCCGAGTTCGAGACTGCCCAGAACCTCAAGACCGCACCCGGTGACTTCAGCGCTGTCCGACTCTACACCAACATCCAGGCCTACTCTCAGGATGACCCCATCGAGGCTTTCGAGGCTGCCATTGAGACCGAGACCTCCATCCTCCTCGGTGTCTGGACCTCTGGCACTGACAACATCGACAAGGAGATCAGCGCCCTCAAGAAGGCCATTCAGAAGCATGGCTCTGACCTGACCGACCTCATCATCGGCGTTTCCGTCGGTAGTGAGGATCTCTACCGTAACTCTGTTACCGGTGTCAAGAACAAGGGCGGTGTTGGTGTCCAGCCCGACGCTCTCGTTGACTTCATCAGCGACTTCCGCAAGGCTTTCAAGGGCAGCGCCATCTCTGATGTCCCTGTTGGTCACGTCGACACCTGGGACGTCTGGGGCAACAGCACCAACGCCCCCGTTCTCGACGCCATCGACTTTATCGGTGTCGATGAGTACCCCTACTATGAGAACGATAAGGGCAACAGCATCGAGAACGCTGCCAATCTCTTCAACAAGGCCTATAAGGCCACCATTTCTGCCTCTGGTGGCAAGCCCGTGTGGGTCACCGAGACTGGCTGGCCCTACAAGGGTCCTGACTGGGACGAGGGTGTTCCTAGCGTGAAGAACGCCCAGAAGTACTGGCGCGACGTTGGCTGCAAGACTCTCTTCAATAAGGTCCCCACTTTCTGGTACACTCTCCGCGACTCCAACCCCGACAACAAGATGAAGTTTGCCATCACCGAGAACCTCTCTACCACTCCTCTCTTCGATCTCTCCTGCGACGACGTTGAGGACGACGATGAGAAGACCTCCTCCGCCAGCGACTCCACCAAGACCCGCACTGCCATCTCCAAGCCCACCCACGGTTCCAACTCTACCGCCACCTATGTCAGCGCTACTGCTTCTGCCACTGGTGAGTCTGACGAGGACGAGGATGAGGACTCTACTGCTACTGCCACCAGCTCTCACTCCAAGCCTACTTCCAGCTCTGGTTCCGGCTCTGGCTCTGGTTCTGGCTCCAAGGATGAGGATGACTCTCAGGATGGTGATGACTCCCAGTCTGGCTCTGGCTCTGGCTCTGGCTCTGGCTCTGGATCCGGTTCTGGATCTGGATCTGGCTCAGGTTCTGGTTCCGAGTCTGGTTCTGGTTCTGGTTCTGAGTCCGGCTCTGGCTCGGGCTCCGGTTCTGGCTCCGGTTCTGACAGTGGTTCTGGCTCGGGCTCAGGCTCTAGCTCTGGTTCTGCCCCTGCTGAGACCCCTGAGACTGTCAGCGGTGCCTCTACCTTCAAGGTCTCGGCTGCTGCCCTGGCCTTCCTTGCCTTGTTTGCTCTGTAAATATCCTAAATGGATCATGGGTTGAATGACGCCCATTAGCGTGTCTTTTCTCTTTTCTCGCACCCGAGATCTGTTTCTTGTACTTTGGGTAGACTACGGATAGACAAAGGTTGCCATTATTTTCTTCACAAGCCTACATAGTGTCTGTATCATGTAACGTGAATAAGTTTTGCGCCTGTGATACTAATCCGCAGTTTCAAAACATGGTGGAGCATGCGCTGTGTAATCTTGAGGCTTACCTAACTAGGTAAGTATTAATCAAGTCACCCGGCTGCCTGATTGGCTACAACATCATAAAGCGGGTACCTGCACGGATCTTCCCGCAATACCCGCAACCTTTTGCCTCGACACCAACCAGCAAAAATCAGCATCAAAACAACAGACAAAAGATATCTACATCAGCGCGAAAAAAAGCAAAATAAAGGGTCTGGCCGGGGATTGAACCCGGGACCTCTCGCAAGCTATGCTATAGGGTTTTCCCTAAGCGAGAATCATACCACTAGACCACCAGACCGATCAAGCTGTTATGCTTGGTGATAGCGGCGGCTCAATTCTGTTTACAAGAACTCAGAGCGATGAACTCATCACGTGATGATCCAATCGGTTGCAAGTCGCAAATTTCAGATCATGTTCTTTTCAATTGAGTGCTAGGAGTCTACGGTGGTTGTAGCTCAGCAGGATCAATAAGAAGAGCAAGAGCATTGCGTATACACAGGAGTAAGAAAGGGTTTGTTGATTGGTATGAGCCTTGATCGTTGTAGTTCCTTGATTCTGCATATTCATATTGTAAAGTGGTCTATATTGTAGTACCCGATTCTACACATCCGTTGTATACCATAAGATACTGCCATGCCACCCCGAGTGTTTCGCCTGAGTTTCTGTCTTCTCACCCTAGTAATGTTTTCCTCACCATTTCCCTCTTTCCGGTCAAAATTGGTATACCTTTCGATAAGCTCCTTGCTTTTTGGCAAAATGCTAAAGGGCACTTCGGCTGCACTTCTCTTGCCGTCGTCACCAAAGAGCTTCTTTCATAGCTCGGCAGTCGCACCTCAAGGACGCCAGTATGTGATCCGAACTGCCTCACCGGCATCGAACCTTTCCATATATGGAAGGCCCAGTCCCTTTCTTTGAGCAGTCACGATGGGACAAGTTACACCCCGTCCCGGTGACAGGACGCGCTTGCCCAATAGTTTGGCTGGTAACAGCCACATAAACATCAAACCCCAAATGACATCCTACAGCTACAGACACATCTGCATCTAACATCATTCCCATATCATCCTTTGGTCTCCTATTGTACAGCATCATCAACCGTCATCTCTCACCCAATAACTAGCCTTTACTCAGTCTTTGGTCGTGAAGCAGTATCACCATCACCAACACCTCATCACCCACCCATCAACAAACATGTCTATCAACGCAGGAAGAGGAAAAGCACGGATCCAGCTTCAGCCCGTCCCCAAGCCAATTGGCCTCTTCACCAAATTCATGAAGAGTGAGACGGAAATGCTCGTGCTCAGGCAAAGAATGTCCGCCAAAAAAGATAACAGCTGCAAGGTCACTCTCTCCAATGGCCAACCCTTCCTTTATGTAGAGACAAGAGCCTCTTTTCCCTCAAGTCCCATCAGGGTCCTTGACGCAGAGGGCATACACCTTTACGATATTAAGAAGAAGAAGAAGATGGATTTCCGAACTTATCCTATCTATCTTGTTCAAGATCCCCAGGGCCGGACACTTGTAACGATGAAGTCTTCCCAGAGCAGTAAGTGTCCTTGCTCTTGAGATATATCTACATTGTGCTGACCGAATACGGCAGCTGTTGGTTGCAAGACCACAGCTAAATTCACCTCGAGCGATGGCACGCCTGAGAAACTCGTAATGGAGGGCTATAACTTGGACGCCGACATATACCAAAAGTCAACAGACAACATCATCGCGTCCATCGACCACGAATCCCCCGATGTTAATTTCCTTATCGGACAGTGTTCGTTCACGCTTTTGGTTGCACCCGGCGTCGATCTGGCCATCATCACGGCGCTGTGTGTCTGCTGGAATGAGCTGAGGCATATCTACCCTCTAACATACTCATCGACAAGACATAAACGCAGCAGTGCAGGCGCCGCTGCGGCTGGACATCACGCAGTAATGTCAGGGGCATCAGCAGGCGCAGGCGCTATGTGAGATCCACCAGTCGGGGCAGGCCGAGGAACTTGTGTAGCTGAAAGGGGTTATTGAGAGACGTTGCAATCAGCCTATATATATATCCTAGAGAACCAACAACAAGAATGAATAAGAAGAATGAGCAATGACTTGTTTAACAAGAAAGACTTTATGCCTACTCCGTGTAGTAGTATGTACACCATGGCGTGCAGAGGCTGTTTGAAGACTCAGTCATGTATAACGACATACCATCACGCATCGAGCGTCAGCAGGAAGAGATAAAGACAGCCACCGTAGAACACCACCGTTACCATACAACATCAGAATGAACTCGAGTGATTCTTGTTACTCCGTTTTGGCCTTTCACATACGCGGCAAATACGATATCTCGGTCCCTACAACATCGACCCTCACGCCCACCGCTAGCCCATGTAAACCTTGATATAAAGAAGCATATCAATTGACAAGCAAATAACAAGACAAGCTTCTCGTCAAGCTTTTCTTCAAAAGGCTTGTTCATAAAGCTTGACCGCGACAAGCAACTCGTCTCGTCTCGGCATCACACCGTGCCGAACAAGTCGGTGACATTTCCTCACCGTCTTATGCAGAGCACGGATGACCCTGTGAGAATTTAAACATGAGCTATCGAAGAATAGATCGATTGGGAACTGGTTGAAGCGCCCGCTGGATAATCCTCGTGATACGTTAGAGAATAAAAAAAAAACATCTCGAATGTAGAGAATACTCGGGATTAGAGTGCCAACCGTTGCCAAGGGAAGTTGAGGAGGCTGTGCAATGTACGCTCAAACATTATCGTGTATTGCCAAGCGTGGATACGGACAACTCATCTACCTACCTACTTTAAGTCAAGGTTTTGTCGTTCTTGACATATTTCGCTCTTTTCTTTCCCTATTGTTGCTCTGTATCATGCATAGATTGTAATAGTTATTCAACTGTACGCAAATCGGAGGCCTCCCAGCTTGTGCAATGTCCGATATCCCGAGGTTCGACCAGAGATGAAGTCAAGTTCAGGAGCAAGGCTTGCGTAATACAGAGGGTCCTGCAGTTCTTGGCTCAGTGCCGATAAGCGAAAGTATATGCTTGGCGCAGTTTGAACTGCGTTTTGGGCCTGGCGGTGCCACATATTCACCCCCGATAACTACCAGCCATCACTATCAAGATGTTATCATTAGGCAAGCGGTATCGAATTACAATGGTCATATGTTGCTTCAACATTGGACGCCAAGCCGGATAAATACGAAATGTGCTCTGGTATTGTACTCTGTACCAAGGTATCAACAAGTAAGAGAAATCATCCACCGTTCTTGCCTGCACGGCTTCAACGCAATCGCAATCCCATCGGATACGCACGTATACATGTCGTTATTCGTAGCTGATGTAACAGCCCTTAATCCTCATACACCTCTTCGTACGTCTCCTCGTACTCTTCACGCGCCTCTTCAAGGGCCTCTTCCTCACTGCTGCCTGCGTCTGAGTCGGCAGCATCGGCCAGAGCCTCTTCATATTCCTCACGTGCCTCTTGGACGTCCTCTCGGTCGCTGGAATCGACGGAATCTCCATCAGCATCTGTAGGAGGCAGGACAGCAGGGGGGCCGTCCTGGGCGTAGGGATCGGCGTAGGGATCTTGAGCGGGAGGAGGCTGTTCATAGTAGACCGGGGCAGGCGCGGGAGCCGGAGCCGGAGCGGGAGCGGATTGCTCGTGGTCGCTGTCGCTGTCGTTGAGCTCGTTGGCGATCAGAGCACCACCTACAGCACCAACAGCAAGACCACCAGCTGCACCAAGAAGCATACCAGAGCTACTGCTCTTCTTCTTTTCTCCTTCGTGGCCGTAGGGGTTGTTGTGATCGCCGTAGCCATGTCCGCCGTGACCGTGACCACCGTGGCCGTGATCGCCGTAGCCACGTTCACCATCATGAGGAGCACCATATCCGGGAGCACCATGAGGAGCACCGTAAGGAGCGGGAGAGCCATAGCCGGGGGCACCACCGTAGCCCGGAGCAGGGGACCCGTAACCGCCATGAGGAGGGGGAGAAGCATAACCGCCGCCATAGCCAGGGGCACCGCCGTAGCTAGGTCCGTGAGAGTCGTATCCACCAGGGCCACCAGGATAGCCGCGAGATCCGTCGGAAGGATGAGACTCGTAGGGAGGACGAGAATCAGGAGGAGGAGGGGGAGGGGCGTGATATCCGGGAGCCTCCCACTGAGTGCGACCAGAGGCTAGCTCAACATAGTACCATCGCTGATGCTGCTGGTCAAACTGGGCGGTCCAGCCCTCAGGCAGAGGAGGGCGGTCGGAAGGAGGCTGGTATGCAGGCTGAGGAGGGGGAGCACCGTATTGTCCAGGGGGAGGAGTACCGTATTGATGATGCTGAGGAGCGCCGTACTGTTGAGGGGGGGGACCTCCGTGGCCGCCCTCGTAACCACCGTAGGAGCGAGTGCCTAGAGATGAAGAGTTAGTCGGCATAAGATGACGAAAAAGAAGACGAAAAAGAATGAGGCAAAATCTTACCCTCGTGGGACTCTTGAGGAGGGGGAGCCTGGTGAGACTCTTCTTTTTTCTCCTCCTTGTCCTTGTCACCAATACCAAGGTTCTCAAACTCTTTGGCGATCTTTTTGAAGAAAGACATGGTTGGATGTGACTTCAATGGGCGAAGTCTGGGCTGAAAGGTAGAAGTGTATGAGAGGGACAGAAGGAGAAAGAGGCAAAGTAGATGAGAGAGAGTGGAGAGAACCAAGCAAAGGAGCGAAGAGCTTCTGTTTATAAATTATTGCAAGGCAAGAAGCCACGAGCCAGTGCGTGCAGGTCGAACGTTTGTAGTGGAGCTGCTTGGCAGGTGCCGATGGTGGATTGGAGGTAGCAGCAGATGAAGTGCGACGTCTGACTGATGACAGAGGAAGTGACTCTGTGAGGCTTGAGCCCTGTGTGGAAATGGAAATGAAAATGGAAATGACTCTTTGTCACCAACAGCCCTGTCTTGTCACTGATGATGCCCGGGATAGATGGGGTAATTTGATGCTATCGCAAACACGTAACACCCCAATATTCAGAGCTGCCACACTCTGAGTGGAGTAAAGGCCCCAATTACCGGCCGGATTACCCCTCGTGCCCCTCCATTCAACGTCGAAAAGCTCGGGTGCCGACCAATTGGATTTGCTTGACGCTAACTGGCCAACCAGCAGACTGATAGCTACCCCTGCGGCCCGTGCCGGTGGGGCAACCTCAGAAGCTCTACATGAAGAATATGATATGGAGATGGATTGAATGCTGATATCAATGTTGCTCTACGATTGAATGTTATCCCATGCTAAGACTTGTGCTTATGTCCTCAATGGCTCTATGCTGAGCTAAAAATATATGACAGTAGATAATTACCGGTGCTTGTGTTGTAAGGAAAAGTATGTACTCCCGTAGTGGGAGACAGGGGTGCATCTCATCGATAACACAACTAAATACTTGGCTTCGAATTCGGGTGACAAGACAAGAGTCGCTCACTCATCTTCGGAGTAATTTGGAGAGAGGATATTGTGCAAAACTATCGTGGCGAAGCAGATATGCACGCAGTTATGATATGCAGCCAAGCCGTTACTCTCAAAGAATGTAAACAAGAGTCAAAAGTGGTGACTCAGTAGGTTTCCACTAACTGGTCACTGCGTCTCATCCGAAGAAGCGAGAGGCCGCCCGTGATGTTGTCACAAAGTTGTTCATATTAAGAGATTGGTCGGAACACCATGCAAGTTTCATATCGTCTCATAATCACTCCCTTGTGACAGTGAATCTGGTGTGTACACGTTCTTGATACATACGGTCTTGAATGCTGCGGTGAGGGGAAGGGGCTCTGCTGCAGCGCCAAGCTATTCCAGGTCCCTTGGCGTTCCATTGAGGAATTTCATCTCAGCTGGGCGGCCTCCAGAGCGTTTACTGGACAACTACAGGGGTTTTCAGGGGAGCACAGGGCTGAAGAATTAGGCCCCGCAGTTTGACTTTCATCCGTCACAGGCTCCCCCGCCCCGCCTCACAATTAGCGCCCGCTTCTTCATGAATGCAGCTCAGCAGCGAGTGCATGCCATTGTCTGTCAGACGAATCCGACCCGACGTGAGGCTGCACGCGCTTTGACTGATCCATAGTCGTTATTGCGTCCGGAGATTTGCATCTTTCGAGCTCCCTCCTGCATCCTCCTCCCTCTTGATCAACTCACGTCTCACAGCGAATCGACATGTCCTACTACCCAGGTCAAGGATATCACGGAGCAGGCGGTGGCGGCGGCTACGGCCACGCTCCTCCCGGTCCTCCGCCTCCCCAACAGAACTACGGTGGCTACTCCGGAGGCCATTCCGGACACCAACGATACCCTCCTCCGCGATACCCTCCACCTGCCGGCCTTGACGCCTACGGTTATCCTCTCCCGCAGGGTCACCACGGCTACGCTTACCACGCTCGATCCGGTCCTCCTCCTCCCTCTGCGCCCCAGAAGTTTGGCCATGGAGCCCCCGAAGGCTATACTTTTCAATACTCCAACTGTACCGGTCGACGCAAGGCGTTGCTCATTGGCATCAACTATTTCAATCAGCAAGGCGAGCTTCGCGGCTGTATCAACGATGTCCATAATGTGTCGGCTTTCCTTGCTGAGCGCTATAACTACAAGCGAGAGGACATGGTCATCTTGACTGATGACCAGTCTAACCCAGTCATGCGACCCACCAGGGAGAACATTATTCGTGCCATGGGATGGCTTGTGTCAAATGCCCAGCCCAACGATGCCTTGTTCCTCCATTACTCTGGTAAGATTGCATGGTTCACTGGATTACATGTCTCTAACAAGTTATCTAGGCCACGGCGGTCAGGTTGATGATGTGGACGGCGATGAAGACGACGGACATGATGAGTGTATCTACCCGGTCGATCACGCCGAAGCTGGTCCCATTATCGACGATGAGATTCACTACCGCGTTGTGAAGCCCTTAGGACAGGGTGTCCGTCTTACGGCTATTTTTGACTCGTGCCATTCTGCTACAGTCATGGACCTTCCCTATGTCTACTCAACCAAGGGTGTTCTCAAAGAGCCCAACCTTGCAAAGGAAGCTGCATCAGGCCTCTTTGGCGCCTTCACGGCATACTCTAGTGGAGATATCGCCGGCGCCGCTGGTTCTGTCTTTAATTTGGCCAAGACCGCCTTCAGAGGAGATGATGCGTACGAAAAGACCAAGGATACGCGAACATCGCCCGCCGATGTTGTCATGTGGTCCGGAAGCAAAGACGACCAGACCTCGTAAGTTAGTTCGTATTGTGTCATGACTATTTCTGACAGTGATCTCAGGGCCGACGCCACTATCAATGCCCAAGCTACCGGTGCCATGTCCTGGGCTTTCATTTCTGCGATCAAGGCAAACCCGAAGCAGAGCTATGTCGAGCTGCTCAACAGCGTTCGTGACATCCTCGAGACAAAGTACACCCAGAAACCACAACTGTCGAGTAGTCATCCCATTGGTGAGCATCCGACTGGGCTATTTCGAGGACAGGCCTGCTGCTGACACTTGCTTTCAGATACCGACATTTTGTTTGTGATGTGAAGCATTGGAGCTCAACTGGCGATGTTATGCTGGCGTGCGTTGATGCACCTGAGCTGTAAGGATATCTGGGCCGGTGTCATCCGCGACCTTTACATTTTTTTAATGATCAAGAGTTATGAATGACCGTACGAATGGACAGGGACCTGAGTAGTAGTGAGCGGGTGTCCGACTTTCCGTTTCTTGAAGTGACAGCCTGGCAAAACGAAGCATCTTGCCACGCTTTGCTCGTATGAATCGCCTCTTCCTTCACGTTTGGCTATTGTAGATAAAAGAAGGGCAAAAAAGTATGTCAGTCTATCATTTCTGAAGAAGGAGCTTCGGCCAGGAACCCCCTTAGTAAAACATCTTGAGGTTAAGTTATGGCCCCCCTGTAAATTATGCCTTCTATAAGACAGGTAGCTCCTTCTACATACAAGATTCAAGAGATTCATGTACTCATTAGAGTCTCGCGTTCTACCGATTGAGCTAATCGGGCCTCAAACAAGGCTTGCTTGTTGTTGATGCTCGAGATGCAAATTCTATTTGTGTAGCCCAGTTTATGTTATTCCCCGCACTTACCTGTAGACTCGTTGAGACTAACCTCCAAAAGGCTAGGCGCGTGACCAGCCAATCAAATTATCCATTCACGCCAGTTAGTCCACAGTAACGGCAAACTCTCATTAAGCGCTTTCAATTTAACGCGGCTACTCTTAATGCATCGTCCTATTTCAACTTGATCCCACTGCTATACCTACTGATACCCTTGTATATGTATTGCACGTAGTAGTCTTAATTTGAGCTCAGTAATGTCCCAGAAAAAGTACTTTAGATACCAATGCCTATCGCCAGTCTCACCCCTCTCCTCACTTATCATCATCAATCAACCCGAAACAAGTCTTTAGCTTGGCGTGATGACATTCAGTGGTAGTGGCTGAGGCTCCAGAGTGTTGTAGTACCCATGTCTGAGCGCAAGATGGGAGGTGGCGTTAACGAATTCTGCACGGTTGTTGGTGAGTAGAGCTCATGGGTGGTGAGGTCGCAACTCGCTGGGGAAAGCGTAGATCGTTCATTCACGACCAGAGCCTTGATATAGTCCTGCATGATGGAGGCTATGCTTCTCTGCCTTTTATAGTAGTAGAAGCTAGCAAACTAAGATAACTTGTGCATAGTTTAGTTTAGTACGCTATCAGAATTTATTGACTTTTAAAAAAATTCTATTACGCTATCAGGAATTCAGGTCCTACTTAGCTACGTATCTATCTCCAGAACGCTCACGGCAGGCTGCATATAGTAGTAGTTAATTCACCCCTCTAACAACAACTTCACTTCCTCTAGAAAGTCTCTTGGCTTCCCTGCAATTAGACTGACATGTCCATCGTCTGGAAAAGACTTGAACTGACAGCCTGGCAAAAGAGTAACCGCCTTTTCCGTCATGGTCAATGGCACGTTCTGATCTTGCTTTCCATGCCAGATCAACAGTGAGTTCTCCTCGACTTTGACATCGGACAAGGCAAACCCCCAATCGCCTCCGTATACTCGCGCGTCATGGGCGGCTCCCGTCGACCCATCCTTGAGTGCCTCGCGCAGATTCTCCAGCATCATGTCTCTGAAACCATTCTTGTTCTCTTTCCAGACATCACGGTCAACCGCCGGTCGTGATTCGAATGACTTGGCCAGCGCAGCAGCGTAAGCTTCTGGATGTTCTGTATCTCGCGCTGCTTTGCCGATGCCGTAGTCAAGCCCAGCGGCCACTAGCCCTGGCACCCATGGAGCGAGGAGCAGCATGAGACGCGACTCAAATAGCATGCCCTGCGTGCCAAGGACAGTCGGCCAGACGCCCGCAAGTATCGCTGCGACTTTGAGTCGTGAGCGTGGGATCTTGTGGTAACAGGCCATGGCGTACGGACCACCGCCTGAAGTCCCGATGCATACAAACTGGGCGATGGACAGGTGGTCTGCCAGCGCGAGGACGTCAAGAGGCCAGTCGAGGAGGCGGCGCTGCGGTAAGAAGGAACTTGAGCCCATGCCAGGACGGTCGGGGCATATGAGCTGAATGCCAAGATCGAGAGCGGCATCGTGGAAAATGGTTCCCTCGAGGCGAGAAGCTGGATAGCTGTGGAAGTAGAAAATGCGGAGAGATGGTGTTTGGGAGCCGTACGTGCTGTACGCGAGGGCACGGCCATCGGGCAAGATGAGAGTTTGGGTGCCTTGGTCTTTAGTGGCAGCCATTGCAAGTTAGTTGAGGGATGCCCGGGTAACACGCGGAGTAAAGGATAAGATAATTGCTTAATGTCGATATGTGGCGGGTTGGAGCATGGGTGATATTGGTATCACCCTGGCCTAGGCAGGGGCTTTTTATCTCATGCGATAATCCTGGTTCCTTCGCCAAATCTTGATACTACGGTAAGGATCCTCCACAAGCATGGGTCACAAGGTTTTCTACGACGGACCAGGTCAGATTTAGTCAAAGGATTCTGGTACATATTTTGATTTGGTGTAAGGCTGACTCAACGCTGGGCGAATCGAGAGTTCCAGTCTTCAGACATAAATGTGAGTTCAGTAAATAAATAAAACATTGACTCTAACCATTCCACTGGCCATACATAAGAAATTACATAGGAGAACCAATACAAATATGACGACGCAAAAAACAAAACGCCCAAGATATCTGCTACCTGTCCTGTGCACGCTTCAAGCCCATACAACTGGTATCTCTGGTAGAGATCATGAAGCTCCACGCCCGCTAGTTTACACTGATAGCTCCATTGGGAAGAAAATTCAAGATTCTTCCCGACAAGACGTGATGGTAAAAACAGTTCGGACCAACCTGGACCTTTCGCCAGTGATCGAGGTCTGGGGTGCTGTTCTCTGGTGCAACACGTCGATGATTGCCGTTTAGGCTTATCATGGTCAAGAACCAAATGGCGAGCCCGACGGTTATCACGCCCTCGCCGTTTGCATCCCTTGGCACGGCTAAATATTCGGCCCCCTATACGGTACCCTCTTTAGCGTTGAAGCGGATGCATACTACTTCTTTGTCGGTCAAAATGCAGCCATACCGAGTTCCGGAACAAGCGGCGTAAGTTGCTAGCTGGTTTATAGGGGACATTGACTCAGGTACATTGTTCATTATGCCTTCAGAAGTCCAAGAATTCGAGTTTCGAATACAAGCCGTGACGAGATAAGTTCTAGGCGTTCCAAAATGGAAGGTAAGCGAGGGTGAGAATCTCGAATTGTCAATAGGCGTATCTCGGGAGTGGGAGATATGGGCGGGGGAGCCCAATCTGTGGTTAAGCGCAGCGGACGCTTCGTCGATGGTGTTGGTGAGGATGGAAAGTAAACCGTCGATGCTGTGCTATTTGATTTCGCTGAGGGTACTGCAGTGCCTATAAGCGGGCACATGGCCACTGATGGTGGTTGTTCGAGACAATATATCTCCGTAAGCGGCCGATAGGTTACCGAAAGTAAAGTCATCCCACGGTTTGACATGAATGTGGCGGAGTTTTTCCCAGGTGGGAGCATCTTTGTAGGGAGAGCCTTCTGCTACCTGGATCACAGGATTTGGGTGGGCCAGAATATCCCGAATGGGTTGGGCCATTGTTGATGTTGACACAAATACAGACAGAACAGTTCTGAGCCGAGTAATAGAGGGGGGTTGGGGAAGAAGAAGAGTTGTTGAATGATGTAGGTGGTAGAAATCTTCAGTTCAGGTATTTCTTTCCAGTTGCCAGAAGTTTACAACTGAAGATGAGTTGTTGAGATGATGTACGTGGTGGAAATCTTGAGGCCGGCGGTATTTATAGACAGTTGCTGAAAGCCATCAGAGTAGGAATTAGTTTGTATTTCTCCTATCTATCTAAACCAAGACAAAGTATAGCTGCCAGTTTGTGGGCTTCCCATTAACCAGAGGCTTTGAGGCTTCATCCATGCTGCCCATCTGGGCTGATTATAAAGGTCTTTTTGTCTAATGAGGCGGGAGGTTGAGGAGTTTGATACATCATATCCGCGGTTTACGGCCGAACGCAGCGTTCACAAAGACGTCTGGAAGAAGCAAATGCAATTTGGGGCTCGATCTTTCATTGATTCTGACACTAGCGTTTCCAGCTGACACTTGTCTCTACAACTCAGCAAATGGACTTTTGGCCTTATTTGTCACTGGCAAATCTCCAGCAAGCTTCTCAAAGAACCAAAGGCTGCTTGGCAGTGGTCACCAGACACACAGTTTTGCAACGTTTGATCTATAAACTCGATCTGACCACCCTTAATTTCCGATACCAGGCTTTGATATTATATCCAGGTTATCCTCTCTTACTCCCAACTAAGACTTCTTCCCTCTGTCGTAGCTTTTCACCTACTTGGTTGCATACAATTCTACCAAACGGTCAACGCAACAAACCTCCTTTATCTTATCGTGGAAGAAGTTTGCCTTTGAGGCATGAAAATTCATGTGAAGGGACCAAGCAAATCTTACGGATCAGTGTTACGTTAAGAGTGGCTGTTCCTCATCATCGGTAATGCTCGCGGGCTTTGGTCTACATCAAGTGCCGCCATGTAACAACGTTCATGGAAGAATGCACCTGGCAGCTCAGACCAGCAAGGGTTGCACTTCTCAATAAGACAGGTCAACTGGTTAACTGAATAACAACAAACAGCCTATGCGTAGCGCTAATACAGGTTGTTACACCGTCCCATACGGGTACAAAGCGGCCCATGGTGGCACTACTGACACTCCGATGACTATGAGGTCAAACTTATAGTCACATGTATTTAAATGCAGGAGATAGCTATGTGATTACCAATGTAAGTACCTTTTTTGTGAAACTGATTTGTCTTGGTTTGCTTTATTCACATGGGCCATCGTTTGTTAATCTAGGCTTTTTGATATTTCTTTGTCGCCTCACAGGGTGATCTTTGTTAAGAAAATGTGTTTAAAAATCACAATCAGTAAGACTTTGGTGCTTGCTAATTTAGGTCTTTAGCCACGGAGGTTAACATATCCTTTGTTGGCGTATCTGTTAGTCCCTACAAGAATCGTTTGGCGCTTCCCAGACCTTGTCTTTATCATTTCAATAGAAACAACCCCTTTCGACTGGTCCTTGTTCTACATTCAGCTTTGCCAGTATCCACCATGGCTGTAATCAAACGCTTGCATGCATGCGACGGTCCTAAACTGGCGCCATTTGATTGTGATCTTGAGGCCGACGATGTGGAGTTCCTCAAAATACTAGAGTGTGAAGGCTTGCATGGAAGGATAATCAAGACGAGAGTTAGGGACCATCTATACGCAATCAAGTTCGTAAGTGAAGGTCCAATATATCGCTTTCCTTTCACAGGTTATTTACCTTCTCTTAGTTTCTTAACGAGGAGGAGGCTCTACAGTCTAGTCTCCCCCTTGATTCAGAATACGAAGCTGGACCAACGCATTCAATGAGCCGCGAGGTGTTTGATATGCATTTCACACCCTTTGAGAATGAATGCCGGGCCTATGGAAGGCTGAAGGAAGTGGACTGTGAACACCTCGCAGTAAAGGTCCACGGCTACGTCGCCCTTGAACTGACCGACGTTATCGACCAAAAGCTAAAGGCCGCACTTTCCAACATGCGTGAGCCATACCTCGATGCCAACCACCTACTCTACAATGGCAACTGTCTTACTATGGGAATTGTCAAGGACTGGGTGGAAATGGCTGAATACGACAAAGAGGACTTGAGGCCACAATATGACCAAGTTGCTCAAGTCTCCCAGTTTCCACGTATGCTTAAGGAGCTCCATGACCTTCATAAGTGCGGGATTGTGGTGCGGGACCTTAACTGTAGCCAGTATGTCAACGGTATTCTGGTCGACTTCAGCTTTGCATTTACTATCCCTCACCCCTATGGCCCAGACCGTTCTGGCCAAGGCAGAGGCTGGCAACCAGTCTGGACCTTTCAGAGTTTGGCAGCTTGGGATTTGTATTGCTTTCAACTCCGCATAATCGACTTTTGGCGCCAAGATTCCGAGTCTTTCTTCAAACAGGCGGGTCGACCCAAGGGCATGAGAAAGACATGTTTACTCAGAGCGTACCCAATCCCTTCTCACATGAGAAATCTTCGCCCTCGTGCTTACCAGCAGCAACGACCCTTCCTACCCCTTGTGAACCACGAAGAACTAGAGCTGGAGATGACGCAGGGCCCTAGTTACGACCCGGGAGACTTTGCTGTCGATCAAGGCGCGCGAATGACCGAGACCATCAAGAAGCGAGGGCCAAAAGCCTTAACTGGCCAGGTACCTTCCAAGAGGAGTAAAGCGGCAAGGAACTAAGAGGAAGCTTGTGGTGCGGGAGGATAAAATAGAATCGACTGGTCAAAAAAGAACCCTTGTGTAGTCCTATCACTCCCGAGCCGGCTGGCAAACGACGGCATGTTGTATGCGGTGAAGAAACTGTGTTTTTTGTTATTATGTATGCATCTTGTCCTTTAGAGGCGTGAAACGTTAGATAGTATGCGGTGAAGATATTCTGATGATTGCTTTGATTGTACCACTGGAATCACGCAGCTTCATGCTGTGACGGTGGCGTGCATATGAAATCAGCCTCCTGGAGATTGGTGCAACGTTCAACTTTGTCTTGCAGTCAATAAGCTTGAATGAAGGTTGGATTAGACAACAGGGCTTTTGTTTTCCCTATTGCCCTCCCTTAATGCCAACAAACAACAAAAGTGTCGCAGAATAATCAAACGGCATATTGCCACCAAGCTTGGACTATCTGCCTTTGCACGTCCCCCAAAGGCCATATGTGTACATAATGACAAAGAATACAGTTACACCACCAAGCTTGGACATTCGGGTGTGGCAGAAAACTTGCTTAGTTCAAAGGAAGATGCTCCAAAGGTGCCAGCCTATGTTTGCAAGCCCTTGTTCTGGTCTACACCCCTGGCGTAAACCCCCTTTTTTGCTTCCTTTACGCACTTGTGCTATTTTAGATTGTTTGCTTTTGCCTATGGAATACGAAAGAATATATACATTCTGTGGCTTGAGGTGTGTACCAAAGAATAGATGCATTCAGGTGAATAGTTTGTTATCACTATAAATCCTGTAAACCCACCTTCACGATTCTCATCTTCACATCAACAGCCTTGCTTGACTACTGTTCCAAGGTTATCTCTTGACTTTTGCTTTCAAAACTCACAAGATACTTGCCAATCCTTTCTTCCTTTGTCATGGCCACCCTCAAACCGCTGCCAGAATGCGAGGGCCCGAAACTGGAGCCCTTTGAACACGACCTCACGGCCGATGATGTCGAGTTTCTAGAGAGTGTGCAGGTTGAAAGTGCACATGGCCAAATCATCAAGATCAAGATTGGAGACAAATATTATGCTCTCAAGATTGTAAGACAAGCCGTCTAAACCCACACTGCCACCAGGTAACTGATCGAGACATAGTTCACAGGCATAGATTGGGGCACCCCGTCGCAGGACGAGTACGAATCCGGGCCAACCTCTACCATGAGCCAGGACCTGTTTAACCAGAATTTCCAACCTTTCTATAACGAGTGCCGGGCATTTGGCAGACTCAAAGAAGCTGGTTGCGAACACCTCGCTGTCAAAGTCCACGGATACGTTGCCCTCGTAGAAAGTGAGATGATGAACCAGAGGATGCGGGCTCTAGAACCCAAGCACAACCCCCAGTCATACATCGATAGTCTGACCTTCTTCGGTTCGCCCGAGGAACCTGCTATGGGGATAGTCAAAGACTGGGTGGATTTGAACCCCGTGGCTGAGGTGAACCCGAAAGATAGGGAACTTGATTTTGAGGATCAACATTGCCATGACCAGCTTTCTTCGGTGTCCCGCTTTCCTCGCATGCTTGAGCAGTTGCACGAGCTCCATAAGCTTGGCATGGTGGTGAGAGATCTGGCTGCGTGCCAATATGTCAACGGCACTCTTGTCGACTTGAGCTCGGCTTGGACTATGCCTCATCCTTACGGCCCTGGGCGGGGCTGGAAGCCAAGATGGACCTTTCAAAGCTATGCGGCTTGGGACCTGCTGAGTTTCCAGGAGAGAATCATCGAGTATTGGCACAAATCAGCCACGTATCTCAAGTCTCAGCCTCAGCTGAGTGGTATTCAGAAGACCTGCCATCTCCGAGCATATGGTATACCGAACAAGGTCAAGAGTCTACGGCCAAGACCTGGACAACAGCAGCGACCCTTTCTACCCATTTTGGACCAAGAAGAATATGAGAGAGACATGGTTCAGCTGCCTCGGTACGATCCTGGCGAGTTTGATCCGGGTCAAATCAAGCGTAGAAATCGGGTCCCTCAAACTCCCAAAAAGCGCAAGGGAGGAAATTCGTCCAGTCAAAGGGCCAAGAGGAGCAAGAGAGCGCCTGCGAAGGATTGATATCATGAGCAGACACGTCGGCTTTCAACCCCAGAATTTTATGGACACATAACTCTACACCTGTTACTTTCATCTTTGCTACTGAAGTTTAGTTTTCCCTTTCGTCCCTGTTTTATTTGAGTCTGATAGACTAGATAGATTCCGGTAATAACTCCTCCTGTTGAAGTTCTCCGTATGTCTCCTTGTTTCAGTTAGTGATCGGCCGTTTGAAACACTCCTGCAGCCGAGACATGTCAACCATGATCCTTGTCAGAGATTCCACCAATCGGGGCTTCACTTCAACTCTACCCAACTGGGAAATCCATCTCCCCTCTCATTTACCCACGAGACGGACATTGGAGGAGTTTCAATCCGCGTGGAACGCTCACTCGTGGGTTATAGGCGAAGGTTTAGCCCGAGACTCCTGAAATAGGCAGGGCCTTGGTGATATCCGGAAGTACATAAACCGATCCCGCACCTCTTCTATGCTCGAACTCATCAGAAATGACCGTTGGTTAGCAATATTGACAGCAACAGCCATTTGACCTCTTGAAAAGATGAAGTTTTCCTCGTTGCTAGCTTTGACGGCTGCTACAGCCGCACAGGCTGCCCAGCTCGCGTTCCCTGGAGCTGAAGGCTTTGGTAGAAATGCTGTTGGTGGTCGTCAAGGTGAGGTTTACAAAGTAACCAACTTGAAGTGAGTTGACATACATTCTGGCACCCAACTCATGTGTCAAATCGTCTAACTCACGACAGTGACTCTGGAAAGGGATCCCTTCGAGATGCGGTATCAAAGCCCAACAGAATCGTCGTGTTTGACGTCGGCGGCATTATCAAGATTTCCGAGCGCATGGTTGTGTCCAAAAACATCTACATTGCTGGCCAGACTGCTCCTGGCGGTGTAAGTCTCTGCGCTCCAACAGCTTTCCATGCTAATATAAGCCCTAGGGAATTGTCGTTTACGGAAACGGCTGGTCTTTGTCCAACGCCAACGATTCCATCGTGCGATACATCACCATCCGTATGGGCAGAGGCGGAACCTCAGGAAAGGATGCTGTTGGCATCGCTGACGGTAAGAACATCATCTTTGACCACGTCAGTGTCTCATGGGGCCGAGATGAGACCTTCTCCATCAACGGCGATGTCACAAACATCAGTATTCAGGACAGCATCATTGCTCAGGGCCTCGTTTCGCACTCGTGCGGTGGCTTGATGCAGACCGATGGCGGAATCAGTCTGTTCCGTAACTTGTATATTGATAACAAGACTCGTAACCCCAAGGTCAAGGGCGTCAACGATTTCCAGAACAACGTAAGAAACACTATCCACTGACATGCTACATTACGTCAATACTGATTGCTGTATAGGTCATCTACAACTGGGGAGGTGGCGGCGGCTACATTGCTGGAGGCAGTGAAGGCACCAGCCATGTCAACATTGTCAACAACTACTTCATCTCTGGACCCGAGACCAGTGTTACCGCCTTTACACGAGGAACTTCGACCTTCCATGCTTGTAAGTCCCAAAGCTGACATCGAGTGAGCAACTTGCTGACTATATCCTTAAAGATGTCAAGAACAACTTCTACGACTCCAACCGCAATGGAAAGCTAGACGGCGCCGCTCTCTGCGAAAAGACCACTTGCTACTCTGACATGGACCTCGTCAAGAACCCCTACGACTACCCAGCCCCTGCTGCCCTCACAGCCGAGAACACTGTTGAAGCCGTCCTCAACAAGGTTGGCAACTCGCTGCACCGCGACAGCGTCGACACGGCCCTCATCAACCAGGTCAAGTCGTACGGAAAGGAGGGCAAGCTTATCTCTGATGAGAAGGACTTTGGCGGCGTGGGAAAGATTGCCGGTGGCACCGCCCCCAAGGACTCAGATGGTGATGGTATTCCTGATGAGTGGGAGACCAAGAACGGGCTGAACCCCCAAGATGCTTCGGATGGTATGAAGATTGCATCGAATGGTTATGCAAACCTGGAGAACTACGTAAACTCCCTTGTTAAATAGAGCGATCTATTCCTTTCTTGTACATAGTTAGGTTCTCCATTATATGCACATAGTTTGAATACCTCCTGAACCGTCTTCAACCCAGTTCTTGCTGGGGACTGACTGATCCGTATCCGAAACATCCGGTGATGACCTCTGATTTCCAATAAATCTCTTCCTAGGCAAAGTTGCACTCAAATCAAGACATGTGCAAGTTGATCATAACACTATCCAATCCAACTCTGTAGAACATGTTGGGCTATATATATAGCATGAAATAATTTGCAGAATCATGAAAAAAGAATCTCCTTTATTTGTCGATAATTTTGGACAAATGAAGGATCGACCGTTCTCTATCTATTTCAGTCAGCCTGATGGTATGGTTTTATCGCGTTAACACATTTCACACCACTGAGAAACACGCCGTTGGCGCGTTTACTGTTATCCCGGCGTTTTGTTTTGAGTGATCAACGTATAGATACGACGTTTCGTTTCAAGATCCTGGATGATGTTCCATTGCTTTTCTTCAGGTAATAAGAGAGCGTCATAAGAGAGTAGCTTCATGAATATATAAACTCGTCAGCCTGTCCTATTTCACCGAGAAGATCCTTCAAGAAACAACCCAAACCTAGAGTTCTCCGCTAACAACATAATGCATTTCAAAAACGTCCTTTTTGTGCTTCAGTGCGTCGGAGTGTCGTGTTCCACCCTACGACCGCCGATTGAACGACGGGCAACGACATAAATTCCCAAGGATTCATTCAACTCGCTCGAGACTTACTGGAACTATTTGTATCCTTGGGGTCCTACACACAATGGTGGCGCTCGAATGGATGAAGAGCATGTGTCGGTCACTGACGGCGTTCTCACACTCACCGCCGAGCCAGTAACTAACCAGCCGGACCCTATTCACTACCTCCCTGGAGCAATCCACGCAAAGTCTAACTTCACTGTCGTTGCCGGTGGTGGTTACGATATCAATGCTGAGTTCATCGCGCCAGTAGCCAAGGGTTCATGGCCTGCTTTCTGGCTCAACGCCGCTATTGGATGGCCGCCCGAGATTGACATTGCTGAGTGGAAGGGCTCTGGAAAGATTTCTTTCAACACGTTCAACACGTCGAGTGAGGCTACTTCTCTTGATAGAGACTATCCGAACCCTGGCGAATGGCACTCTGTTCGGGCTGAGTTGCGCGACGAGAATGGGCATGACGTGAGAGTCAAGTTCTTCCTCGATGGGGTCGAACAGACGACTCAGTATGGAAGAGACTATATTGGAAAGGGATTGCGTCTGTGAGTTTATCGAGTAACGAGCATGCTTAAAGCTCTGACTGACAGCTTAACAGTATTGTCAATTATCAGACTGAAGGATCTTCCGGTTCTCCTGGACCCACGACTAGTATGTTGCTGTCAGACTATTTGATTTTGGGACGATGCATGCTAACCTTTTTACCTATAGAAACGACTTTCCAAGTTAGAAACGTCGAAGTTATAAGCCTCAACTAGAGTATTGACAAGAAACAGTCAAGATTGTGTTTGTATGTGTTCAGAATCACCCTATAGGATTAAGATACTGTCAAAATGCAAAATTCATAGAGCCTATAATATGGGTTTATGGGTTCTTTCCACCGAAGATTTTCATAAACCTAGCTATTTGCTCGGTATCATTTAAGTTAAAACGCGTTAGTGGTCCAGAGTTCATATATCCGAAGGACATACGGAATACTATAAGTAAGGTAGGTAAGGTTTACCGTGCGAATGAAAATATACTCCTATCAATCTCTATCTAGCCCCTCGTCGGATAAACTACCAACTATAATTTGAAGGCTGCACAATGACAAAGCCACTCCTCCGACTTCCAAACCCCGCAGCACATATCTACAGACATATCCATTACACCACAACCTGTGTTATTTGCAGTATATTTCAATATGGTCCTTGCCATGATAGCGGTGATCGTTTCATTGTCTGCGTGGCTATTGTTTGTATATATCATATATCCAGCCTTCATCTCCCCGCTCAGTGACCTCCCTGCACCACATTGGACCTGTCATGTCAGCTCGCTTTGGGTTCTTGCTGCAAGGAAATTCAGGCGCGAGAACAAGTCATTGCATCAAGCTCATCAAAGACTCGGTTCTGTTGTAAGAGTTGGCCCAAATGAAGTAAGTGTTGATGGCGTCGAGGGCATGCGTGTTATATATCAAGGAGGGTTCAATAAGGGACATTGGTACAGTGTCTTTGATAATTATGGGTGAGTATGCAAAGATACAAAGACTAAATTCCAAGACCTGCTTTAAATGAAGAGAAACTAATCTGAACATAGAGTTCCAAACATGTTCGCTACAGGCCCGTCAAAGCCACACTCCCTAAGAAAACGGATGATCTCAAACATATACTCCAAGTCGTACATACAATCATCACAAGCGGGCAAGTCTCAGATGACTCACATACTATTCAAACGTTTATTACCCACTCTATATGGTTCTTCTGAGAACCTGGATCGAGAACCTTCATCTGCAGAGTATAAGGACGTCGAAGTTTTTAGCCTGTTTCTCGCAACAGCCATGGACCTTATCACAACCTATATCTTTGGCCTTTCAAACAGCACAAACTTTATCGAGCAAACTTCTTACCGCAAAGACTGGCAAGAAATGTATCTTGCAAGGGCAAATTATCCGTTCTGGACACAAGAAGTGCCAAACTTGACCGCGTTCTGCAAGCGATGGTTCCCTTGGTTTAGAATCTACCCAAAGTGGGTTGATGAATCCAACGGAAAGCTTTCCGACTGGAACTGGAGCCTTTGTAAGAGTGTCAAGAAAGTAAAAAATGAAAACGAAACTTCCAGCTTTAGAGGAGTGACAGATACGGACGAGCCAGTGGTTTATAACGCCCTGCAGGCCGGAATCGACCGCGAGTTCAAAGTCAACAGAGAAAATAGCATCCTGTATAATACGAGCATTCTAAATCGCGACCGAGCTATAGCATCTGAGCTTATGGATCATTCTTTGGCGGGCCAGGAGACGGCAGGAATCGCTCTCACCTACGCGGCGTGGCATCTTTCAAAATCATCAAGTCTTCAAAAACAGCTTCGCTCCGAGGTTTTATCTCTCAAGCCAGCTTTAAAGTACAATATCAACAGCGGCTCATGTTTGCCAGATTCAAAGGCTGTGGATGCTCTGCCACTTTTGCATGCTGTGGTAATGGAGACACTTCGACTTCACGCACCTATCCCAGGACCTCAACCACGCCAGACACCCAAAGAAGGCCGCAGTATAGCAGGTCGCTATATTCCGGGAGGTGTAAGGATTGCGTCCCTTGCCTACACTCTTCACCGGGATAGCGAAGTGTTCCCACATCCTGAACAATGGAACCCCGAAAGATGGTTGCCGCAAACTGAAACAGGGGATAAAACAGCAGATTTAAGCCACGATGAGACGAGAATCCGCGAGATGCATAAACGATTTTGGGCATTTGGGAGTGGGGGCCGCATGTGTATTGGATCTAACTTTGCTATGAATGAGATCAAGTTCATTCTGGCTACCATCTACGCCAACTTTCAGACGAATGTCGTTGATGACAGAGGTATTGAGCAAGAAGATGCTTATACGGCAAGGCCAGTAGGTGAGAGGTTAATCATCAGATTTCACCCGTTGAGAGACGAGGAAAAGCAAAGCTGAAAAAAAAAACAAAAAAAAAAAAA
>JAATHB010000030.1:0-47504 GCA_014822075.1 Fusarium buharicum
TCTTGGTTCTGTGCAAGTCGATGTTTATCTGACAGATGCTGTCTAAGATGGGCGCGCTGAGCAAAGTTCTTCTTGCAGATAGCACAACTAGCTTCCATTTTGACTTGCATGCTGCCTCGATCTATCATTGTGATATGAGAAGGTTAGAGGAATTAGAAAAAAAAGTTGTCTGATGTTAGCCCGGGGGGGGGGGGGTTGTGTCGATAGACTTGCAAGTGGGTTCAGCGGATTTCAACGGGAAACTCGCATATTAGTACCTAAAAGAAAACTGAACGAAGAAAGGGGAAATGAGGGATACAAAACCGAAGCTCATTTCCTCATTGGTAAGCTTTAGGTTTCATCCCGCTAATAGTAGAAAATTTTACCACTTCATTGGATAACGTTGGACAGGCAACAGATGAAGCGTAAGCCATCACATGGATATTAACCCTTACTAGCTCAAATTGACGGCAGAGCGTTATTTAAACTTTTGCAGAATCTCCCAAAGTATGCAAGAATCCATGAAATGTCATATTTCTATCGCTTGCGTCATTAGTGCGTGTCTTGAAGATGATGCTCATCCAGGCCCGAATCCTGGGAAATATGCGGCGGAAGCAACACAATACCACATTCTGACCAGAGGTTAAAGTATGATGTGATGTCAAAGTTCGTGTATGTTGGTGGTTGTGAGTAGGGTTTAAGAGAAGAAAGTCGGAGAGAGAAACGAGTGAAGTAGGGATCAGGCTAAATTAAGTAGTATTCCAGTCGCATCATATTGTGCAACGTATTTTCGCTGCTCCTGTTTGGAAGTTGTGGCATTTTGAGAAGTACTTCAAAAGTGATGTTACTGGGGCGGGTCTTTGATGTTATATACTTGGAACTCACTTGAACTTCCATCATTAGATACAGAATCAAAGGAATAAGTCCTTGATAGTCTATGCCAAAATCAAGAACAACAGAAAAGCGCCTTGTCATTGTACAGTTTCTGACATATCTACAAGGGAATATCGCCAGAGCATCTACCCTTGACCAAGCTAGCGTTCTCGCCAGTCAAATTGTCAAAGTATTCCAACAGCGTCTCGACCGGCACCATATCCATGAGTCCTAAACTAGGATGAGAAGACTTTAACGTCTTGCCACTGAAAAGAACCCGCACGTAATATCCTTCTTTCTTATCTTTAGCATCTGAAGCCTTCTTGTACAGCTCAAAGACAACCTCGCTGCCCATTCCAGGCCAGACCATGACATCGATCTGAAGAATGCTCAGAAGACGACTAACTGAGCCATCGTGTGCAAAGTTGTGCAGGTAGAGAATATCTTGCTTTCCTGCAATGACGGCTCTCAAGTGGCTGGCTAGTTCGGCAACCCACACGCCCCATGAGGTTGAAGACGCAGCGAGAGAAGCAGGCGCATCGCGATACATTTGCGAGTACTCCCATTGACCCAAGCGATATACTGTGTTTGCGAGTTTTTGGTCAACACAGGTGGTTGAGTTCTTGCCGTTGACGAGCTTGCAGGGAAATGGCTTGCGGTGACATTGGCGAGCTGAGAGATTATCATAGTAATGATCAAAGCTCTCGTGGAATCCCTCATCGTCAGCTGGTACACCAGAGATATCATCGAGTATTTTATACAGTTCTTTGGTCTTGTCGAGGTGCTTCTTCCACTCTGGGTTGGATGACGACTTGATGGCGTTGCTCAGCTTGCTGCCAACACTGCACTTGTACTGAGGCTCCAGACTATCGACACCAGCTTGCTGAATGAGCAAAGGAACAGACTCAGTTGTCTGATACATGCCGTTGATGAACATGCCAGCAACCTGACTCGTAATCTGGTTGTTGGTGACTCTGAACTTGACTTTGCTCCGCCAATCTTCATTACGGCCGGGTATGAAGTTGAGGAGGTCGTGGTACACTTCATAGAGATCTTTGCCGTGAACCCAAGAGTCATCGAGTCCTTCGGCGGTAATTTGGGGGAATTGACAGGATCCGATCCATCCGGAGGGAATGAAGGGGTTGATATCGGAGATGAAGCCTTTCCAGTATCCTTGAGCGTTGGACTTGGGGTTGTCGGTGAATTGTCTACCAAAATAATATAGACCTTGGTTATCACAGTTCCACTGATATGGCTCCACAGGAAACGCGTTACTGGAGTAGGGAGTACGCTTGTGATGTCGTTGAATCTGAATAATCAGTGAGATAATTTCATCGTGTTTTAAGACAGCACGTACTTACCACTTCGACATATTGTAATTCATACTCTTTTGAAGGATTTTTGTACTCCCTCTTACGCACATGAGGCATGTTGCACCAGTTGTAGGTTCCATACTTCTCATCTGGTGTTTCTGACGAATCGAATATGAAGCCATATGTCCCCTTACCATGGAGCGCCGACTCGAGGTTGTTAACCTGATTATCGCTCGGAGCATACCATTTCAGGCTAGAGCTCTGGCTCAGTACAGCTGGCGTTGCTGAGAGCAGGGCGAGTAAGGAGCTCTTGGGTAGGGAGGACATATTTGCGTACTGCTTGAGACAGAGGAAAGCGCCGGTCAAGACGATTGCTACAAGAGCAACGGACCGGCCTCGGAATCTCAGCCATGGGAGCGCCATTTAATAGTTATCTCTGCGGGAAAATAAAACCTTGTTCATTCGATTTGATGTCCAAGGGTTGGTTGATGGTGAAGTTAGAAATTAGGCGGTTTAATTGGAGCACGCACGTGGGAGTCGTGAGTGGCTGAGATATATTTCTAGAACTGGGGCTAGTATAGCCGAGATCATGGATGTGCACGATGGACGATACTGAGTGATATTTGGCTGCATTTGCGAATGTGAGGGTAGTCAAGAGATAGGAATAATCGGTTTTCAATCTATAATCAGTATAATCCCCGATAATTAGAGCTGTTTGTTCCTGATCCTGGTTGTGTGTACCTAGCTTTAGCCTTTATCCATCAACAAAGTACATTTTGGCGATCCATGTGTTCTGCCTGCATAAAGTTTCTAAAGTTGCTGTATTTTGATGCTCTTATAAACTCTGATGTAAAGTAAATTGACTGTGTTATCTTGTTAATGTGGTCTTCTGGTAATAAAAAAAGCTGTGTATTACTCACAGGCTGTCCTGACTTCAGCTTGAACGGTAAAACTACATTGCGTATATAGGGGTGAGCTATTGAGACATTAACATCTTGATAGCTTATAATAAATTCCATATTCATTCGTGTACCTCTTTAATTTTACGTCCCTAGATCGTATCTGTGTGATCCTTTAACGCTGATTACGTCAGATTTGAGGGGGGATGTCAGGCTTACGGCCATTATGAATTCCTCAAAAGCATTCGCTTTTTAATTCAAAAGTTGCCCCAAAACGGATCACATCGCAATGGAGATACCGTGGGAAGCCCGTATCGCGCGCGATCCAAAGTTTAACCCTCAGAGCACCACCCAAGGTTTACTCCCACTTGCTAGGTTTCTGTGGGACTATTCTACAGCCGAAGGTGTCAAGGCTACTCATAAAGCGGCATTTCAGTCAGGCAAAGAGAAGTTGACTGGATTATTTTCAACTTGGCAAGGTTCTTCAAGTCCAAAACCGGTAAGTTATCGCTCAGCCATACTCTCTTATTGACTTGATCCAAACCTCGAATAGGATCTACCCTCGGAAGGGTTTGTGCACTCTGCTCTGGGAGACCCAAAAGGTCTGCGTCTAGTTCACGTCAGTACCCAAGATTCAACACTTCGCTGTTCTCTCCGGACCTACTCAGCCTCTGAAATACCACCCTATGTCTGCCTCTCCTACGTCTGGGCCGATTTTGGCCCTATGTGGAATCGAGGCCGTGACTTTCGCGAGACTGAGCTCGAAGTTCCTCATTTTAGCCATGCCGACACCATTGACATCGCTGTTAACGACCGGCGGTTGTCTATCGGCGCGAACCTGCACGCTGCGTTGCTTGGCTTGGAAAAGCACCTTAGCGGCAGACCTATCTGGATCGACGCAATTTGCATCAATCAGATCGACCAAGATGAAAAAGCAATTCAGGTTGCTCGCATGGGAGAGATCTACAGCGCGGCGGAGAAGGTGCTCATCTGGCTTGGAAGAAAACATACCGACCGGAATGCATCAATGAGCATACTTCGAGTGTGGCCCGCCTTTCCAACTGATCCAGATAATGCGAATATCGAATTTCATGGCAAAAAGTACAAGACTGCAAAAGCATTTTTCGACGCAACTTCGATGGGAGCTGAGCTTACATCTTGGTTCACTCTTCTTCGAACCGTCACTGAGAGTTGGTGGAGTCGAGTCTGGACTGTCCAGGAGTTTATTCTCTCCAGAGACTACGCCTTTTTCTATGACGGACAGGAGATACCAGTATCAGAGTTCAAAAAGGCCATGGATTGGACGTACTTTGTTGCGGGCCACTTCTCTCCAAAGATGTTTCCACACTGGGTTACTTTTCAACCATCCATATTTGAGCTTAAGAAGAAGGAGGCAAAGCTCAATCTTCTTGATGTTGCACTTCTTGGGGCTACACGAATGGCTGGTGACCCGCGTGATAAGGTATGGGCCTTTCTGGGAATTACTGATCAAACCTCCATCGGCCGGATACCACTCAAGCCAGATTATGGGAATCGGAACTTGGGAGACTTCTATCTTGACATTGCACAGCGACTTGTTCAAGGTGATGCAGGGCTTCTGATCCTATCTCTCATCAACCATCCGCTGCCTCGAGAGTCATATACGTTCAAGTCAGCAAAACCACTTGGCAACCAGTTACTGGATAAGTACAAGGCCAAGAAGCGCTTACCTTCCCAAGATCCCTCCTGGGCGCCTCCAAAAGAGGATGTATTTGATGAAGCTCTGCAGCCAGACTGGAGCGGAAGGGGAGTGGGCTATCCAAGCTGGGTTCCTAAGATGGCGAGTGCTGTTGCAATCGAGCCTCTTTTCTTAAGGGAGATGAAGGCGCAGAAAGCTCGTGGCAAACCATTACACGATCCGAGCTGGAGGATATTTCACGCCGCGTCTAAGGTTAGCGACGGGCATTCTCTTTCGGCAGATGGAAAAGTTCTGTCTCTAAGCGCTCATGTGTTGGATACTATTACCGAGACAACCCCTTTGCCCAAGAACGAAGAAGCTGAGAAGCCATTCTATCAAGCTTTTCGATCGTGGTATCCCGGAAAGATTCGTTTGGCAGATATCTCTTATTTATCTCAGCCGTCTGTAACTGTAACCGATGCTCTTTGGCGTACTCTCTTGATGAACATCTGGCTCACGACACATCCGGCTCCCGAAGGATGCAGAGAGCACTTTGCGAATTATCTTGCACGAATATCAGACTCGACATCGAGCGTCAAACATAACCTTAGTTTGAAACAAAAACCCGATCCACAGGAAGGAGATATCTTTGCTACGGCAATGGATGAATCCGGGACTGATAGGATGCTGTTCAGGACGGAAAGGGGATACCTAGGTCTCGGGCCAGCTAGGGCTCTGGTTGGTGATGTTGTTGCTTTAGTTGCCGGAGCTCATGTACCGTTTGTGCTGCGAAAGGGGATCAAAGGATGGATCTTGGTTGGTGAAGCTTATGTGCACGGCGTTATGTATGGTGAGGCTACTCAGGGAGCATCTTTTCAAGAGATTGAAGTCATATAGTCAAAGATTCCCACACAAAACTCGACACCATTCCAGGAATTCATCAGCTAAGATTGTATGTATATCTATGAAACAGAGAAATAAATTCGTGAGTGTATAGTAGCTTAAAAGAACAACATGCGTATATATTGAGAAGCTCCCATGTTATTACCCGGCTTCAACATAGATCAGAGTCGCCAACATATCATGTGACGATCTTTCAGTGGGCAATAGGTCTCGGAATCGCCCATTTCTTAAGCTCCTCTGCGTTTTCCTTCCTCGCCTCCTGCAGAGAAGCAATGTACTCTGGATTCTTGCTATAGAACAACGCGTCACGCAGTTCACTGTAAATCGCCTTCCTGAGACTGAGATCAGAAGTCTCGAAGCACTGATTGACGAGAACCCTCAAAGTGTTGTCGTCGACCTTGGTGACATCGGCCGACGACTTGACGACGCAACAAGCAACTACTGATTTGGCTGTCTTGGCGAGGCCTTCGCTGGTAAAGTTGTAGCAGAAGAAGAGGGTGTCTAGACGCGAGATACCACCTAGGGGGTCGATGGAGATGGCGCTGTGTAGCAGTCAGTAAGTGAATGGTATATCATGGGATATTGACCTACTATCGAGTTTGCAAATGGCGGCTACCGGAAGATTCACCAAGTAACTTTCCAATAACACTAGCCGCGAGGTTTGCGATACCATCAGCAACAGGCCCGTTGGAAAAGTCTGAAACGGCATCCTTGATGGCGGGTCCGATGTTGTCAGACTTTTCGCTCGTGCATTGGATGTACTCAAAGTGGTTCAGGATCTTTGAGATGGGGATTAGATGGGTGTCGTGTTCGCTGTTGCTACCTTGCTGTTAACATCACGAATCAGATAGAAACCTGGGGGCTTATGGCTTACCGGATTCTCTCGTTGAACTGATCCAGAAGATCTTGAGCTGTCTGGCGCATGTTCTCAAGGGCTTCCTTGATTTCAGCTTCTTTGCCCTTGGCGTCATCGGCCTTGTCGACCTGGTCGCGAATGGCTGAGACTGCGGCGCCCATGGTTTATGAGATGTCAGGAGTGATAAAAGAGGTGACAATATCAGACTAGATGAGTGAGGTTGAAGATGTCCAGATCTGGGGAGAAATAGTGGGATATATATAGAGTGAGAGGCAAGTTCGACTTATAAGTCATGTAAAGAGTAAGTGTAAGCCACAGGTAGGTGGCAAACCGTGTTACACGATTTCATGGCTACGAACGCAATGGCGATTATGTATAGTAGAATTATTGCGTGTAGTCTGGTATTGGATCCTAGCCTAGATAGCACTACCTAGCTGAAAGAGGCATGAAGTGATAGAGGCAAGGTTTATGGTGTGAAGCTGGCTGGCTGAGTATGTATGGCCAGGACCAGTCTAGGCCATGATATTACGGGCGCTAGGCCCGGCCCATTCCATCCGAGAGGCTCAGCCAGCCACGCTATCGATTGACCAGCATGAGCATGTCCAAATACGGATCTAATATTTCTGAAAGAGATATCAATAATATGCATGGGCTCAAATAGTCTGCCCTAAAAAGAAAGATGTGTAGCTGAAAATGTGATGACAAGTTTATGGACCCTCCTTAACTTCGCATGGGCTATGTGATATTGACAAACCTGGCTTGGGATCATCCAAAGTAGCCGCCGAGAGACACCTCTGGATTCCGAAATGGCCTAAAGACCGAAAGTGGTTGCTGGAAGTATATAGCAGGCTGTGTAATCTATGTGTCCTCCTGTTTTTGTCATTAGTCCCACAAACTAGTGCCAAGTTTATTGGTTTGCTCAGGAGAAGATTGCCTGTTTGGTGAGGTTCTACGTTACAGGGAGTTAATAGGCTCTGGTATGTGTCAATTAATGACAGAGAGGTGTCGATGTCCCAGCTATTGATCATTCAGCTGAGAGCTATTTCCACTAACGTCGAGTGATGGCTTTCTACCCAAAGCTGAAGACGCGCCACTCAACTAGTAGAGTAGAGGTTGTTCATCATCCGCCCTTAAGTCTGGAACATGAAATCTTTGTTCCAGTGTCTACAACACTCTTGAAGAGATCAATTGCAAAGTCTAGAATACATGTGTCGAAAACCATAATTTACAATGCTAGTAACCAAAAGAACTATAGACCTGCTATATACTAAAACGCCAGACTCTGAGTGATGGCATCATCTTATTAGTGTTCGTCAATTCTTCGGTGGCCCTGGACGAGCCCGGTTGTCATAGGTAGTAAGGCCCTCGGATTTCTATCTCTAGGAGGCCATGTGCTCGCTCTGCGATCGTCGGCAGTATCATCGGCAACGCGGCGCAGATATAAGCGCCCCTCATGGTCTAGCGGCTCTACAGCAGCTCATTTGAAACCCGATATATCTCCCTCAATATGATAAATAACGCCTTTTACCCCGTACGTCTCACGAGTAGCACGACTAGCAGAAACGATGGCTCGGAACGGGCCAGGATCGTTCAATTCGTTCCGAGCGCCACGCGCTCCGTCGTTGGGGTGCAGTTTCTTCTCTCGGTTCTCTACAATTCTGGCACAAGCAGTCGGCCGAGTTAGATCGACTCGAGAATTGACGTGGATCTCGTAAAGTTCTCTGCCAAGATCGTTCCGTTGCTCATGCTTATCGAAGAGCTTTTCATCGTCTCTGTTTCTTCGTGGGTATGGACCACGGCTGCGGACTGTTGGATCTGGAACTTCTTGGACTTGTGCATCAACAACTTTGGCTGGGATTACACCGCGTTCTGTGAAATATTGCTGTATAATTTGTCAGCTTTCGCTTTCGTGAAAATTGGGCTTGACCTACCTTGTTGTTGTAGTCATCGTCTGAGTTCCGTCTCGGCTCGCTGCGTTTGAACAGTCTATTCATGTTGGCTTTAACAATGGAAAGAAGTATTTTCAACTAAACAATAAGATGCATATAAAAAATTCAATGTCCAAGTAACATATAATGTTATATCTTGAAGTGCTGTGAGACTATGAGGCGACAATCTCTCAGGGGATATCACCACGCAGTTAAATATCATAATACTGTGAAATTTCTCATATATCAAAATAGAACGAAGTCTCAGAGAACAAAACCAACGTACATAGGTTCTGCATGACCTGAGACGAGGTCGTGGGCTTCCGCCCCCACAGGGGCCATATCATTCCATTTCCCCGAGTCAGAAATTCGAAGTGATACGCTTCAATCAACCCAATGAAGCGTGGGAAAGAGCTGTAAAGACCCCAGACCTTACACATTTTTCCCGTTGTAACGTTGTTGGTTGTCTGCAAATAGTGCTATGAATAGTAAGTTTCAGGCCCAAGGTTCAGGAAATGGGCCAACATCGAATGCGACAGGAAATAAGAATAGGAAATCAGTTGGTATCTTCCCTTCCTCTGAAGCCCATTACAGGCTTCCTAAACCCTTAAATGTTACCTTCGGTTAACTATCCATGGTGATGACTTGCCGCGCGTTTGTGTTCGAGTCACATCCAAGCAACAGGGATCTACAGTCATGGTGGTGCAGTTGGGCGCTTACCTGGCATTTCTTGCTTGGGCCAGAGGTATGGTTTCCTCCTGTCACATGCAACTTCTTTCAACGTCGCTGTTTTTGCAAGTTAAAACTAAGTGTAAGATATTCATAGACTCTGGCCCGGTCTTGTCACCACTACCTTCTTGAAATCAGCTTTCTGAGCTTGTTACCCTATAGCTTCTTTGCAAATCAATCACCTCACTCCTTTGAAGTCGAGAATTCCACCACTTTTTGCTTCCTCGCCTCAACCGCCACTAGGGACACAAGTGCTTCTACTGCTGGACGAAGGGGTCAGATCTTAGCCACAGTGAACTACATACTGATTGCAGGTGAAGCTTTTTTGCGGGAGTTCAAGGCACCATCCAAGCAATGGAGGCATGAGCTGAGCCCAAAGAAATGGAAACTTTGGACGGAAAAGCTTGAAGAAACTGCCAACAGTATTGCGGATGACGAGGAATGGCATGTCAAGGGCAAAGTGTTAGATGCACACGCTAAGATGATTGAACTATATCCTGAAGCATTCCAGTAAAGTTAGAGTTGGCAGAGTAGGAAAGGACTACTGGGCTCTTTATTTTAGCCAGCTCAGTATTGTAAACGATTACTATTTTTATTCTCCTCTTCAGCCTCTCAACTATATTTACAGCGAATTACCCCAATTTCAGCGTCTACGGCATCGTTTTAGCCAGACTACAGCACGGAGCAAATTTCATGGCAAGACCTAAGGTTCCCAAGCCAAGCCATGTTGATAAGAGTTCTGAGCATGGTGGACTCTACGAGGCTTCCAACAAGATAGAGAAGCTAGAGGGTAGTCAGTTGGGTATAGATGCGTATAATAAGGAAGCTACAGGGATTTCAACAGTGAAAGCTTCATGCCCTACTTACGATCATGATACTCAAATCCATCAGAAGTGAAACCAGCTTCCGAGGGAAACATCAACTACAGTAAGATCGATATCTGTTTTCTACAGATTTAAACCCAAACTTGCCCTACAGAGAGGTCTTTCCTTGTGCGGGCTGTTTACGGTCGGATCTACTCCCGAAAAAGGAGGTAATATCACACCCACGCCTAACCAGGTCCGAATGGAATTTAATCACCATACATGAAACCTTATTGGTAGCACGAAGATAGTATGGAAAGGTATCGCGAACTGAGATAAGACCATGTTGAACAAAACACTGACTAACCCTCTCATCTATAACCCCATCCTGAACATCCTTTCCTATAGAGTAAATGGCCAGCCATTCATACCTAACAACAAAAGAAAATACAGTAGATTTTACAAGCCCCGATCTCTTCTCCTTGGCTGGTTTTGAACAGGTCTTCTCACTTTCTGATAACGGCTCTCATATTCCGCAAGATCATTCCCATCCTCGTCCCTTGGGGGCCAAGTTGTCACACGTCGCGCGTCAGCAGAGTCATCCGCATAGCGGCGCAAATACTGACGGCCGTCACCGTCCAAGGGTTGCAGAGAAGCACGTTCGAACCCAGAGAAGTTTCCTTCTGGGTGGTACATGACGCCAGCTACACCATAGGACTGGCCAGTATCTCTGCTTACTGCCACAACCCCTCGCAGAAGGCCGGGATCGTTGAGCTCACTGCGTGTGGCCCTGGCTCTGTCATTTGGCCTAATGTTTTCTCGAGCTTGTACCTGTTTGAGGGTTGCGCCCTTTTGAGCCATGTTCATGCGACTGCCGACGGGTACTTCGTATAAGGGGGTTTTGTCCACCTTGTTCCTCTGCTCGAAGGGTTGGAAAAGAGCTCGGGGTTCTTTTTTATTTCCTTCTCGGTCTACCTCCGGGTTTACCTCTTGGTTATTATAGGTATGGGGGTAGAATTTCCGACGGTACTCTTGGTTGGGATCAATAACAACCTCGCGGACTTGTTCATCTACTACTTTGGCAGGAATGATGCCTCGAGGAGTGTAGTATTGCTGTAAAAGACTGCGGTCAGCGCTGATCTCTCCGAATAATAAGTCAAATTGTAAAATAGGTAAAGGTCTGTGGGAGAAGAGAACAAACTATGTCGTACCATGTTGTCATAGTCATCGTCTGAGCTACGCCTTGGTTCAGGAGCACGTCGAAAGAGACGACTCATTGTGATGGGTCAAAGGTAAGTCTGTTGAAATGTTGAAGAATTACTGCGCCAATAGTATATGATTGTGAGTGAGTTGATATTGATTCTGTTGAAGGCGTGGAGCTTTCTATTATAGTAGAGATAGACTGCTATTTTCGCTTTCAAGAAGCTTGGAAGGAATGGTTGCAGCAACCAAATTTAGATCATTGCAAGAACTGTTGGCCCACGCCAGTGGCCTTGATACGTTTGATGATGCGGCGATACGGTGAAATATGCGTGTTGGTGTATAGAAAGAACCAACATACATACATTGGCTTCACCTGAGACAGGCTGGCCTTGTAACATCGGCCGAGGCTGGGATGATCGACCTATCACTATCTTGTTAATTCAGCCGACGGGCGGCTGCTGGTGTCTTCATCACCATGATGGCAACCTTTCACTTTCGGGTTTCTATTTCTGAGCCCCGATCCCTGAAATGAGCCTTGTCTGAGTTGGTTTGCCCATGTATACGCATGATGTGATTACTGAGCAATATTTAGAAAAGGTATGTTTGCCGCGCGCGTGCCGTAGTTGATATGTGATTGGGCGACCAGGATGGCGCAGCAAATATCACGCGGCAAAGCCCGTGGTAGCCAATGATGCTGTCAATTTCAGCGTCTATCTTATTCCCCAGAAACATCATCAAAGAACTCAGCCTCTCTTCATCTGACCTTAAACATCACGAAGTTATCCCATTTCTCTTCACCAGCATTGTTACTTATATTTTTCTCAGACTCACATATTTTCAACCCCGTTTTAGTTTCTCTTATTAGGTACCCAAAATGAGCGACTTAACCGACACGGAAAAGCCCACGCAAAATGCCGATACTGCGGCAACCTCTGAGCCTCCGTCATGGTCGACATACCTTGAGGAGAGAATAGAAGAGGAAAAGGATGAACTCGCTTCTGAGTCCATCTATTACGAAATTGTTCGTGATCTTTTACTCTCGACTGAAGATGATGATATCGCTGTTCTGAAAGCCATTCAGCGACTCTATGATGACTACGTTGATGGATTCTCTGGTGAAGACTTTGGAGGGAGAGAACCCCCAGAGTATGAAGCGGGGGGCGTCTTGAACAGCATCTCTATCATTGTCTTTGAGGCCGTGGAGGAGCTGCCTTTCACGGATCCCAAGCAGGACAGGTTAGCCAAGTTCTTGATCGGCGTGGTAAAGAACGCAGCACCAGAGTTTGACAAGGAGGCAAGCAATCACCCTTCTTTAGAAACCTGCGAAAAAGCTTACAAGTTTCGCAGGATCCCAAGTTTGTTTATTATAGTTGGGGGATTGAGGCTGCTGCTGCCGAGAGATGGAATGCATGTCACGGTATGTGAACAACGAAACCTTTCTTTTGGCTTTACTGACGATTTGTTTCTGCTGCAAGCAATTGATGCCGGACGACCAGAGCGTGAAGGACCAGGCGTGAGGCGGGTTATCAACATATGGCTTGCTACAACTGCCATCCTTGCCAAACTGTTTCAAGCAGACCTTCTGGAGAAATATGGACCTCTCTGGGCGTCTGCAGACTTCAAGAGAGCCTTTGAAACACACACCAGCGGCGATATCACCAAGCACCCCCTTCGACAGGCTCAGGTTCTTGGCACTGCCAACTATGTACTCATTTCAGGTGAAGCATTCGCTAAGGAAGCAAAGACGCGGGGAGAGAAGTGGTGCGAACTTAATGCAGCGAAGTGGAAGTTCTGGGCCTCCAAACTTCAGGAGGTTGCCGATGCTGTCGGCGAGGATGCTGAGTGGAACCTCAAGCATAAGGCTCAAGAGGCTCATGACAAGATGGTTGAGTTTTACCCGGAGGCGTTCGAACAAGAGTAAGAGTAACAGGAAAGAACTTGCGTTGAGTTTGGTTTTGTTCTACAGTTTATGTCAGTATCGCAGGAAGATTAGAAGAGGAGAGTGTTTAGCCACAAGGCGTAGTTTTATTGAAACCATGCAGTTACATGGAGTTTTGCATTATCAAATCTCAACTTTGCTGTGCCTTTTCTCCTCCGTTACTATTCATTGCGGCGCTTCGCCGAGATCCTGCCATTAATTACCAAGCCCTTGCGCGCACATATCATGAATGAGGTTTTGCCGTTGTCGTTCTCTCAAGTGGCCTTCCCCTTACCCTTTCCCTTGTCCTTATCATCATCCTTCTTCTCAGGCTCAGGCTCGGGAGCCTTGATCTCCTGCCAAGTGGCACCGAACTTCATGCAGCAGCTCTGGCAGGTCGATGCAGACAGGGGATTCTTTGGTGCGTCCTTGCAGGGAGGGTTGGCGCATTTCCAGCCGTCGGAAGACATTTTGGATAGAGGATTTGAGTTGGTGATTACTAAAAAGGTTGTGTGTTTTTGGTTTTGTAGAGTGTGTAGTAGAGAGTGGTCTGGAAGTTCTCGTGGATGTGGTGAAGATGAGGAGCCGAGAACACTGCTTTTGCGGTAATCTTATAGTCTCTCTTCTGCAATAAAGCGGCATTGGTTCATTGAGTCTTGCATTGGTTCATTGAGTCTTGCATAGGCAGCGCGAATTTCTTCTGAATCACAGCTGCTTGAGTAAGTTGTGTTCACCGACGAGCTGAGTGCAAGGAGCAGTCATACCCAACCACACCTGTGATGATGAGCTGTAAGATCACTGAAAAGGAGCCATTCATCAACCTTCAACGTGCGTGATTTATTCACTCTACTTTCTCTCTGATCAAGTATCTGAGTTATTAATGAATGATTGATAAGGAATCTCACCGTCAAAGCTGTGACAGCTACCAAGTTCACACCATCAGTCTATACCTATGTTTACGGTCTCGCAACAATCCTATCCGTCATACAATCTTTGCAAGTTATCAACCCTGTTTCAGGAGGGTTCTTTTTGCACCTGGGACATTTTCCCTGACTCTTTGCTTTCTCGTAGCTATCTCGACTCCTCGCCCTCCTTTTAGCCAGGCAGTTTAAACAAGAAACACGACCCGGGGCAGGGTCATCTTTACCGCAAATTGCGCACTTTCCTTCTTTCTTGCGTTCTTCGTATCTTATGTAGTCTTGATCACTCTGGTTTCTGGCGCAGCTGTCACATTTAAGTGCGTTCTCACGTGCTGGGTTGGTGCAGCGGATACAACGCTTCGTTTCAGGCGTTTGGGTTGTAGCATTAGTACTTAGCACAGTATCCTCATTGTTTGTTGAGTTTAGAACGTAACTTAACTTCATAGTTGATCCGGGAGTGACCATGATGTCTAGAGATAATATTTTGCAACGAATAGTGTTAAACGGCTCTTTGCAGTTTTGAAATACAGGTGGATACGTTGTAGTTGAAATGGCAGTACCAATTCCCCAGCTTTGTTCCTTTTATACATGACAAGATACGTCCATCAGATCAGCATGAGCACTGGGTAGTTTAACTGAAGCAGTCTGCCGGTCAGCCTTGTACAGCTTTCACTGTCAGGCAAGCCTTGCCCTGGTGACCAAATCGCTGATGGGCGGCAAACTTATTAATGAGAGCAAACCAGCAGGTCTATTATACAGTGTCTTTGGTGTAAATAACTAAGATATCAGACCATGAAACTCATGTTTTATTGAGTCATTTATCAACATCTCACTGAGTGCACAACTAGCATCATGACTGTGTTGTTGGCTATTTATATTCAGAGTCTGGAGTTTTGTCGATACAATGTCACTACGTAAATACAGTTTTCTTACTGTCATCATGTACAATATCTAAAAATACAGTTTCCGCGTCAGTAAAGTGAATCACGTTGGAGTTGCAGCTCCTAATCACCTGCCAGTATTAAGGCATGAAAAAAGAAAGGTCCTAGCCAGGTTCGAACTGGCGACTAGGGAAGTCGATGAGATCAACTATGGAAGGTTAGTAAAGAGCCAAATACCAAAGATTGATTGAGGATACATACAATCCCTCGTGCTAACCACTACACTATAGGGCCATGCCTATTTGGTTACGTAACGCTCATATCACGCAATAATAAGAAACATATGATACCTAAAAATGTCCGATATTTTCTTCCGACCTAATATCACGTAAGGTCTTAACACAATTTATAACGTCGGAATAATAGTATATAAGGCTAAAATATCTGAAATACTAATATTTATTATATGTTTAATAAATCTAATGTTTTAATACCAAGCTCAGGTATGCTATAAGTTTATTATAGTTGCTTTTATCTCTTGAAATATTAGGTAGTTCTTAATGCAGTAAGAAAGCCTACTCACTAATTAATGTTACTCTACTTCCTAATTATCAGGATTTTGTAACAAGTTCTCATCTAGTGATGCTTAGTGTAAGTTATGATTTAGGATGATATATCAGGCACTATATTATGAGAGACTCGGTATGTGTCCCCTCCCGCATACAGAACGTATACGTGATGTCCAACCTCGGTGCGGAGTGCCCACTGTGGACGTATGTCCAAGACAAAGCTTCGATCCTCTGCCATACAGCAATTTGGCACATGCTTTGCGGCACTATTCCCTCCTCGGAGCTGCCCTCTTCAATCTCGATGACCCGCTCAAGTACTCTAGCAGTACATATACTGTTCCAGACTGCCTCCCGTATCAACTGCCGTCGCAAGAGATCTAGGACCTTGCGTCGCACTCGAGGATGTCGGCATTTGGCTCCTATGATGTAAAGCATCGGGAGAATTCCAATTTCTGGCGTAAAGGTGGGCTTTAATGACCCGGGATACCGCTCATGCCCTGCCGCTACTTCGGTCGCCAAAGCCACGCATTGCTGAAACTGAGACAAAAAGCTGTCATATTCCATTTCTCTTTCAGGTCCATAACTTCTGAGGAAAATCCACGCAACTTTGTGTTGTAGGCGCAGCATGGTTATGAGCGTATTAGTTTCAGGATTTGTTTCATGGGGGCCGGAGCTACCTTGCAATCGCAGCATGTTTTCGAAGTGGCTCGACCACGTTTCCAACTGGCCTAGAAGGGCATCCTTCGGTGACGAAGGTGAAAGTGGTAGCTTTATTTTACCCGTAGGGTACATCTGTTGCTCTGTATTGCGTAGCCTCATCCCTTGAGCGATGAGCATTTGGATATCGACAGCAGCTTGACCGAGGGACCTAAAGGCACCGTCGGAGGGCATAAGCTGATACGTGTTTGTCTCTTGGATATCCGCGGGAGTCCAGTCAAGTAGAAACATTACGGCCTGCCTGTCGAGACGGCGGATCTGGCTTGCGACTTGGTAGATGAGCTTTTGAACTTCTGATGAATTGGCATTGGCATTGGCATTTAGACTGTCGTGGTTGTTGAGTATAGCCTTGTCTAGATTGCGCGAGAGCTCCACGCCTCCACGTAGATGCTTTATTGCTTGTATGTCATTACCTGCCAGATGATCAAAGCAGGTGAAGAGATAGCAAACCAAAAGGGTAATGGCTGTTTTTTCGGCGCTGTCATGGCCATCTGAATCCTGGCCCAGAAGATGTTGAATGGCCAAGGTATAGTGAAATAAGGGAGCATTATTATCCGATAGCCACTGGCCTTTCGAAGACTGCGACCGTACACGGTCGCTAGGACCAGAATTACCATCTATGTAGTTCCGGTGAAGCAAGGCCAGGGCAGTGGCAGCATGCCGCACCGATGGCACTGTTTGGGAGAAGAACATGAGGGTCTTGCGCCATGATCCATTGTAGGGCTGGTATTTGTTCAAATCCTTGATCGAAATATATTCGAAGAAATACATGGCCTCTGGAAACGTTGAGCTGGCCATTGGTAAGATCATAAAGGGTTCAGGATTCTGCAAACTGAGGCCACATTGACTTTCCTGGGGCCGTTGTTGTTGGTTTGGCTGGTTTGTACTGATTGCTGCACAAGAGTGGTAACTCTCACCACTCTCTGCTATAATGGCTTTCTCAGTAGGATGATAATGACTTGATTGAGCCTGAGTCTCGCAATCGAGAGGGCGTTCTCGGTAGCCATCACAAGTGCGGCCTGTGCTCTGACATTTCAAGCATGAAGGTCGAGTCATGTCGCATTTGACGCGTCTTATCCTGGGAGGTGCACCAAGATTAGGGTCAGTTGTTGCGTCATTTAAAACATTTGAAACAACCCGGTTGCTATGCATAAGAATGATGAGATGAGTGAAGACTCACTTGCAAGTTTTACAGCCTAGTCTTGACTTTGGAGCGAACTGGCGCGGCCTTTTTCTCCAAGCTTGATTGGCCATCTTGGTAGTCTTTTCATCCTGAGGCTGATCCATTACGTTGTGTGGCCGGTCTTGAATAGGAGTTTGGGATACGTTAATAATGGCTATAATGTGATCTTTTCGAGACGGGTTGAGCGCCCGGATCCTCTTGTACTGGCCGTCACCTTCACCAACCCCAGTCGAGGAATGGTGGACGCGTGTTAAGATAGGGTCTTGGTGCGTCTCATCACAAGTATTGATTGGTCAGTTCGTACAGGTGGACATTGTCACAGCACAGCCACCCTTTTCCGTGATACTGCCTACGTACCTAGTTAAGATAAGAGAGGTTAGTGTTAAACGAGGTATTGGGAAGATAGATCTCGATTGGTAGGCTCGTACATGTGGAGTTCAACTGGAAGGATGCGGTTTAATTAACAGTCGATGAATTTGAATCAATAAACTTGATTGACAAGCCTCTTTGGAAGCTGATAACTGGTATAAAAAGGTCCCTGATACCGTCAAGTTTACCAGCTGAAATCATCAGTATTCATCTTTTTATTCTTTGAACTGCCTAATATAACAGGAAATCACAATGAGCCACCTGATGGAAGTAAGAATGAAACGACTTATACATACGCTCGTCCTCTTCACAAGCTTCAGCTTGGGATGCAAAGCTGCCAACTATCATGGTCGAGGCATGGCCCATGGATTTGACCATGTGAGTCTCCCGAAACTACTATCTAATTTTTAAAGTATGAACGACCTTCTGACTAACCATATCCAGATCGACCCTTCTGCCAACCTTACGTGGAAACCATGTTTCGATAACTTTACATGCTCCAGACTACAAGTCCCCTTGGATTATTCCAACAAAAGTCTCGGCACGACATCAATCGCTTTTATAAAATCGGCGGGTGAGAATGCCACTGCCGATTCTCCAAGCATTGTACTCATTCCAGGTAAGACCTCGATCACAGTATATCCATTGAAAAGCGTGCAATAAAATACCACTTGGGCTGAGGACTGACGTTTTCTAGGCGGCCCAGGCGGTTCTGGTGTCGACCTACTCCTTTCAAGTGCGACCATCGCGAAACAGATGTTTGGAGGACAGTACAACATAGTCTCTTTTGATCCTCGAGGCGTGAGCAACAGCGGCCCGAGCCTTGACTGTTTCTCGGGTAAACCAGAAGCAAGATCGGCATTCAATCGACTACACAATACTGGTGTTACCAACATCTCATCTACATCGCTTCAGGAACAATACTATTCTAGTTCCATCTACGGAGAGTGGTGCAACCATGCTGTCGAGACCAAATCCCCTCATGGATATTATGTTACCACACCGGCAGTCGCCCGAGATTTACTCACTTTTATAGAAGCCGACGCCAGGTTGGCTGGACATGCGCCGTCAGATGCCAAACTCTGGGCTTACGGTATCAGCTACGGTACCGTCATTGGCACCACTTTCGCTTCCATGTTTCCCGACCGAGTGGAGAGAATGATCCTCGATGGTATTGTGGATGCAGAGTTATACTATCACAATGACTATACCGCCAACGTCGATCAGACTGATGAGGCGATAGAGAAATTCTCGACTTTGTGTCATTCTGCAGGTCCTAAGAGATGTTCTTTCTGGGGTCCCACGCCAGGCAACATCACGGCCAGATTAGACAACATCATCCATCGACTTCAGAACCATCCCGTCCCGATAAGTGGGATACAGAGTCGAGATTTGCCGACAATGGTCACTTATTCAGACCTAAAGGCCCTTTTCCTCACAACCGTCTACACCCCGATAGCCTCGTTTCCAGTCATGGCCGACATCCTACACCAAATCGAGCATGGAAACGTGTCTGCTCTTGCGGGAAAGTTTGAAGGCTCGATTGTTACGCTTGATGCCAACCATGTTATTCAATGCGCCGATGCATATGGCAGAAACAGCCTCAACACTCTTGAAGATTTCAAAAGTTACGTCGAGTACACTGTTCACAGGAGCAAATACGTCGGCGACGTCTACCCTATCTACGTGGATAGTATTCTTTGTAGATCATTTCGACCGCAGTTGCCTGACAGTATGATGATTCAAGGTACGCAGCCATCTTCTCTCTCGCTCTCTCATTTCTAGATGTAAAACTAACTACTATCTTATGTAGGACCAAAGATTGGACTTAATAAGCCCACCTACTTTCCAATCGTTTTCGCCAGTAATACCATTGACCCCATAACGCCATTGATATCGTATGTTTCGCCAAGAATGTCTCGTCATTTAATATGTTGCTAATTGACTTTACGTCTTAGGGCGCAGAAGAGTTCCACTCGATTTCCCGGATCCGTGCTTCTGCTGCAAGAAGGTCTTGGTGTGAGTGACTCGAATCTTGATCGCGAAGTCGTTAAAAACAGAAGTTCATGCTAACCTGTGGGACTCTTCTCAAATCCAGCATACGATCGTTAATCAAGGCGGATCAGTCTGTTATATCCAACACGTTCGGGCGTATTTTCAAGGAGTGGTTCCGCCATCTAACACTACCTGTTCGCAGCAGTATGTGCCTTTCATGAACAGCCCCCCTTTGTAATTTCTAGAGCCGTAGGGGAAGTATTGAAAAAGGTCCGGAGGAGTACTGGCTAGTGGTGCTATAGCGGCCTCTATCACTGTATATCTGGCGGCTTCATATACACGACTGACAGCTGGGGCCTGAAAACAAGAGCTATCAAAAGCTTTGGGTGGAATGTCAATTATCATAACAAATTTCTATTCAGTTTTTGGGGATGTATATATATATATGTATCAGGTTTGCGGCTATACCTGGCGTGCCACACCGGTTGACATCCTGTGAATGCCCTACCATCGTGGTACTTACTCGTTCTCAGTATATAGTTCGCTCGAACAGCCAACGCAACTACCCTTGAAGTCTCTATTGACCTCTCAAGCCCCATATCTGGCTTAGTCGACACGATGAGGGATTTGCATTCTTCTATTGTAACCACTCTGATCGGAGCATACAGGAAACTTCCTCTATTCTCCAAATCTACATCGACAGCTCGGCAAGGTATCCAGCCATTCCGAAAGCCTTCACAAGGCTGTAATCAACCTTTACAAGGACAGCAAAGAAATCAAACTGATTTAACCCTCGAAGAGTGCTATCTAAATTTGCAAGTCTCTTAAAGGCAATTTGCGTACACATTAACAAATAATACAGTTTTTTCCATATTATACGCATCGTTGGCCTGATGCAGCACAATAACCTTAAGCTTCTATATCTAGCTTTTCCCTCCAAAAGCTATGTATAAATTGCTGCTTTTCCACCCATATGACCTTACGACAATCCTTTGACCTCAAATCACGCAAACCCCGATAAGTCGAGATTTGCAACTTGAAAAATAACAAAGAATATAGTTGTGCAATACAAATACATAGGTAGTTACATCTAAGATTTGAAAATATAGTTTTGACTCTTGAGTTTAAATTACACGTTAAAGATGTACTGTCTCTTAAACTTCCCATGCAGGTAGTTAGTTATCTGTGCATGATAATTCTGGTATTAAACGTCTTTCTTCTTGATTATAAAAGCCGTATTCTAGCCACTTTCCTTCATCCTTTCCACCATCACCTGAACGACTACCAGCTCTCACCTGATTACATCTTCATTCCAATTACCAACTATACTTCTGTAATTTGAAGTAGTTCAGATCTTTCTACGCTTTTTCTTGGACATTTCTCTTCATCATGGGCCAATCAATGTCTACTCCATCTGCTCCTCCAGTAAGGGCAAAGCCTCGTTATTTTCTCTGAACCTGAACTAACCTTTTGCCTACAGAGACTCGTAAAGCTGCACAAGAAGTCAGATGATTATCTCTGTCGTATGCTTCACCTCTGTACATATCGTTGGTCGTGTCATGGAATACTAACGTCGCGAAGTCAGCAATAACTTTTACAGGGGCTGGGCACACCCCGACACAAGGCCTACCATTGAAGATATTTACTTTATGGACTCCAGTTTTAAATATCACTACCGCTCGCGCCGCTTCGTTGAATATATGACCCTATCAGGCGGATGGAGACAGTTGGCCTTTCATGGCACTACGCGAAGCTGTCATAAACGTGCACGAGGCGGGTGTCTGAAGCTTTGTAATAGTCCACACTGCCGTTTATGTGGTATTCTCCGCAGCTCTTTCCAAGTACGCAAGGCTCGTAAGTTAACATTTCGTTGGAACGTGCAGAGCGTGAGTGCGTTGCTTACGAGGATTGAAGGCAGCGGTCTCTTCGGTAAGGGAATATACACTACAAACACATCATCGAGTAGGTCTCCTGACCCTAAGTGGGAAAGTGCTTATTTACAATTTCTTTTACCAGAGGCAGACCTTTTCGCTGGCAATGCGGGTATCTTGTCAAATACCTACGCAGTACTTCTTTGCCATATCGTCTGCAACAAACAACAGGTCGCCAGATACCCCTGTCGAAATCGAGTCGCACCCGATCCAGGATATAATTGCGTACGTTCAGATGCATGAAATTTCTCTTTGTAGTTCTTATGCTGACTACTCAATGTGAACACAGGTAAGGGGGCTTACGCAGCTCGAAGGTGGCTTGGTCAATTATCCAGAGATTGTTGTGTATCGCGACGATGCGATTATTCCGGTGGGCGTGATCTTTTACACCAAGGAAATGGTTTGTTGAGAGAAAAGGGTCTTTATTTACATGATTTTTGCCAGATAGCGGAGACAGAATATGAGCGTGAGCTTGAAGGTACTGCACAATATTTCTGCTGTCGACCAACATTTTCGTATTTAGATTGAGTTATTTGGGTCTTGGATATATAATGATGAAACTTTGAATGAAAAAGCAGGCTTTTTGACCATGTATTAAAAGGCTCACTTCTTAAGCAGAAGGACCTGAGTTTTGGTTAGGTCAATTTAGTCATAAACATACTGGTATCTGGTTCCTCCTTCATCATGTAACTCTCCACGGCCTCTTCTAAAACTTTGCTGGAGATCTGATGATGAACTTCCTCCGCTGTCCGGGATATAAAAGGCATGAGAAGAGAGTTGGCTTCCGTAAGTACTTCCACACGCAGTTCCCACTCCTCCACTAGGGTTCCTGTACTACTTGGAGTATTTACGTCTTGTCTAGGGCGAACTACCCACTCCGCCCTAGCTCTGACACCGGCCGCAGCGTCTGCACGGCATCGAATGCCGTTGGCGGTGCTCTGAAACGTTGCAGGCCACTTTCGTTCTCTTGTCAGTCCAGGAGCCAGGTTGAGTCGTTCACAAGTCTCGAAGCTCCGAACAGTACTATCGGGAGACCCAAAAAAGGGGTCGCTGAGAACCAGCTCGAGATTTGGAGGTATCTCGAAGAATCCAACAACTATCGAATTATGCCGCATCGTTGGTGTATATGTTTGAATATGAGCCAGTACAACTTCCGGCGGCACGTGGCTCGGGATGGGAATAGTGATGAAGATCTGATGTTGTGACCGCATTTCCAGCCCTACAAGGCAGATCCCAGTTAGTAATGGCTTTGTAATCCACGTGGGATCTCATGACAAACGTGTTGAGATCTTGGCTCACCTTGATCAACATAGTAATTCGTGGGGATTTATTGGTAAGCACTCCTCTTCCCCGCAGGTTGAGGAGATTTCAGTTGCTATCGTGGTAAGCACTAGCCAGCATGAGAGGTGTTGGAAGTTTTTTGCGTATAAAACGCCACAGATGTCAAGTGACAGCCAGGAGAACACAAACTCAGAATGTAGTCGGTGACGGTGACCTACTCCAGTTTATTGTCACAAAATACACCAGCCTCTCGCGGCTAGCCCACGTTTATATAGCCATATTTACGAACTGTATTAGTCGGGAATACAATTGGCGCGGAAATCCATCGTGGCTACAGTAGTCTGGATTAGGATAGACGTTCCAATAGAGCTAGTTCTATAAATAGAAAACACTGATCAAGCTTAAATCCTTTTCCGGTATATTGATAGGAATTCATCTCCTAATTCATCCAATACTTTGTACGCTCTCGTTCCGACATCCTTCTATTCCCGTCCAAGCCTCTAGTCGAGTTTCGATTAATCGCTTGCTCAGGGTCATCATCTTCTTCTTTCACATCTCGTCCAGAATCAAACTTATTCTCTTCGTTTGCTAAGGGCTACCTTGTAGTCAAGGGGAGAGTGGACGGATGAGTTTCGAGTGCATGTCATAGACGAATCTTGTTAGTTGGAAAGTCGTTCTTAGTCAGCACCAGACGACGGCTTGGGCATGAGCTCCAGTGTTGAGTCCCGTGAATGTGATTGGAGATTATCCGGATACCATATATAAAAGACGATCATGACCAAAAGCATCAAGACCGAGTCGAACACAAATGTTGGCCACTCTTTCTGTTGCAAGTAGCCCTCTTTGTCCATGACGAACTCGACGACTCGAAAGATGTTGCGTACGAGGATAAGGCCCGATGTAAAGTAAAGCATGTTGAGACAGGAATCCCACGGCACTTCACTAGGAAGGTTCTTCTGGTCAAGATGGGCCCGGAATCGCTTGTGGAAGACGACGCAGCAGTAGATGAAGCCGAGAAAAAGAATGATCTGGGCAATGAGACCAGCAATTACAATCTTGTTACCGGTATCTGCTTTTTCTTCGCTGGCTAGCAGCCCTCCACCGTTGCCCTGAATGTTGAATGTGATGAAGTCACCGAAAACAAAGAGCCTGGTGGTCCAGCGGACAGAGATGAGCGAACAGCTTTCTCCTCCCACGGCCCTGACAAGGCGAGAGTATACCATGTATAGCGTCGCGGCGAAGAATACAGGTGGTAGGAGAAGAAACAAGGCCTGCAAAATGTACATAACCAAAGATTCCGTCGCGTTCCAGGCGAAAGCGCGAAAGAGATACCCGAGGACTTCAGCTAAGAGGTGGTGGTTAGTAGCGATCGGAGAGAATCGGAAATGAAACGTACAGAAACCACCAATGACAAAAGGAATACAGAACCAAATCTTCGACTTGTAGGTCCGCCAGCAATGGGCTAGAGTGACGATAGTGAAGAGAACAGTGAAGACGATAGACAGTGGTAGACTAGGCACATACTGCCATAGATAGACGTCGCCCTTGTATGGTTGTAAAGTCGGCATGGTTAGTATTGAATAGATGGCAAGAGTTTGGATTGGCCTTATTTGTAAGTAATTGTACAGATTTCTTGCCTTTGATAAAAAAGTGAAAGCTGGATGTCTTTAAATATATGTAAAGGTTCTTTTACAAAGCAACTGCACTTAGAGTAATGGAATAGAGCTGCAACAAGATCAGAATTACAACGGCTAACATTATTTATATCTTAAACCTTCACCCTAAGAAATTCCTTATAATTACTCTAGCTATGTTTCTCATGCTCGCTGACACGCGTATTGCGTGTAGGTAGCCATAGAGTGGTTGAAATTAACAGCTTAGTCTGGAATGGGCCAGGGTTTTAGACGGACGCGTGTTAGCTAAGCAACTGACAGGGATAAACACGAAACGATCGACAGTGCGTTACCTTGAACAGCCTAGCCCGCGTTATTGCAAGGCTTAGCTGGACAAGGGGGGTTCTTCAATGATTCCTCTTTAAGATTAGCGAACAAGCAAGGCACGTTTGCTGACAGTCTCAGAGATGCCCTTCGTCTCAAAGTGTCAACTTCTGATCCTTCGGTTTTTTGTTCACGCGTATTCTGTGACCGAATCAGCAAGTGAAAGATAGTCTCCCAATTTTGATCACATCATCTGCCCATAGTCTGCAATGCTTCGACGCAGTCATAAAAAGTCAAAGAAGGGTTGCTTACAGTGGTAGGTCCGCATATCATGGCCAAGTTATTGCCAATACCATGTATGACTAGAAGCTAACCTTGATCAAATAGCAAGCGACGTCATGTCAAGGTATTTGCCATGCAACAACTCATTACACATGACTAACACGCTTGTCTGTAGTGTGACGAGGGTCGTCCAGTCTGCCTCCTCTGTACAATGACCGGGAGAGACTGCAGCTTTGCAACTCAACCCCTGACTCCATCTGCCCAGCCCTCGGTTTCCGGTTCCTCTTCAAAAGCCGACAGCCTTGCATACAAGGGCCATGAGCCAACAAGCCTTACACCAGAGCCACCAGCTGCTCCTTCCGTTACCGCGGAACAAACCTTTGACAGTGTCGTCAACCTGGATCATATGGAACTCTTTATCCACTTGACAACCAACAGAGACTTGTTCAATCTCGGTGATAAGGTCGAAGACTTTGATACCACGTATACCCGCTGTATCAAGAAGAGTCTTGAAGCGCCTTATCTTCTGCACCAGGTGCTGGCCTTTTCTGCGCGTCATCTAGCTGCTATTCACCCCGAGCGCTCTGAACATTACCTCCACCAAGCTGTAAGCCTGCAGATGCGTGCTGTATCTCTATTCAACTCCACCAGACGCGAGGTTGACGGCTCAAATTGTGTTGCTGTTCTCCTGTTCTCCGTGTCGCTCGGGCACCATCTTCTCGCTGATGCGTTAGCCAACCGTGATCCATGTGGATTGGACGCGTTTCTTGCACACTATATCCAATGTGTCGAAATGAATCGCGGTATATATAATGTGGTACTTTTTGCATGGCCTTTGCTTTTGGATTCTGAACTTGAGCCAGTTCTGTCCTGGAGCTCAAGGGAGAGCTCCAAGTCGCCGACGGGCAACCATTGTCAACCGATTCTACAACTCGTCAATGACTCTACGGGGTTGAAGGAAGAAGAGAAAGCAGCTTGTCAAAAAGCCATTCAATATCTACAACTCGGATTTGATGCCGTGTCAACAGAAGAAGAGGGCGCGATGGGCAACCGCTACCGAATGATTTTCCAATGGACCATGTTGGCGTCTCCTGAGTTTGTCGGCTTATTGGCAGCAAAGAGACCGGAAGCACTAGTCCTGTTGAGCTACTATGCCTTGTTGCTGCACTATGGTAGGAGTTTGTGGCAGGTTGGAGACACAGGAGCGTACTTGTTGGGCCTTATTGTGGATTACCTCGGACCAGAGTGGCATCACTGGCTTGAGTACCCGCAAGAGATGTTACGACACGACATGGAATTGTGATTAGGCTGATTCGGTATATGGCTATCTCTCCCGCTTGGGACGACTGGCTTAGTGATCCAATCTTTCGTTCTATTAGACGTCCCTTCCGTGAAACATTTCTTCATCTACAGAAGCCTTCTTCTATTTGGGACACGCTAAAGTAATAAATCAGCTCTTGAACGCAGTTGATCATGAGAGCCTTGCAATATCTTGTTCGTCCCGCGCACAACTGCCTCGGCTTTCCAAGCCCTGTTGTGACTCCATTAGAAGGCGGACCGAGTTCGGACATCCTATATTCAGTCAGTATGCACATTCCACGCGTTATGAAAAGGAAGGAAAAGATTGACAAGACGTACAGAGATTTTGCGTTCAATTTCCCTCACTGAGCGATTGAGCTCGCCCGCAATTTGCTGCTTCTTGTCTGTTGGGAGTAATCTGAACCGCTCGCAGAGGTCTCCGTCTATGACGCCCTTGACCGGCACGTAATAGCCGCGATACATCAGGTGGTCGCGGCCGACAGGTGACGGGTCTTCAGCACGCATCTGCACCTCTAGCGTGTGGAAGAAGTCAGCGTCCTCGCGTGTGACGAAGGGAATGAGCACGCCGATGGTGCCCTGCAAACCGCTCCAGACGATAACATCCTGCCCGCCCACGACGAGGCTGGCCTTGGTGATGCTGGTCGGGATATCTTGAGCGAAGAAATGCGCCACCGAGTCAAGTCGGTTTGGCGCACCGTGGAGGTAATCTCGTGCATTGAGGAGACTATTACCGCCCTCGTCTGCTTCGTGGCTAACCCTCTCGGGGCACCGCACAATCCAGAGGTTACCGAATTTATCACCACCAACCACCGATTCGTAGTCCGCCATGGCAGTACAGGTCGTCCACCGTGTAATTGTGTCGTCGATGAAAGGAATTAGTTTTTGGTACTCATGATCGAACACAACCATTTTCACGCCCTGCTCGAGGTCACCGACGACGATACGGCTGCCTTGAGTATGTAGAGACACGATCAACTGCGGTGCCGCCGCCTCAACATGGGCTTTTCGAAGCATCTGTTTCAAGCCCAAATCATAGATTCGTAAGGCTTTGCCGATTCCTGCGGCTAGCCGACCCTGGAAAGCTACCAGCGCCATCGGTGGCTCCTCTACCTTGGTCTTATGGATGAACTCAAGCTCTCTACCGTTGTCCTGGAATCGATAGACGTGGATATACCCCTCTGAAAATTGTCTTGGATTGAGGATCATGTCTTTCCCAGTACCAACGAGCAGGAAGTTCTCGCCATCCTGACCCGTAAATGGAACCACCGCCACACTCAGAGCAGCCTCGTTACCTTCGAGTTCGATCTTCTGAAGCACCTGTTCGCCGATGGGATCAACGACACTTATGCATGAGGCCCACCGGCCATGGCCACGAGGGTAGCCAAACTCTTCTGGCGGGAGGAGTTTGGCATCCCCGTTCGTCTGATTTTCAGCTGCTGCCAGCAACTGCGCACGAAGGTCAGGACCCAGTGTGTTGTTGTCCGCTTCGACCGTGTAAAAATAGGGCTCATGAGGATGCTTAACAAAATGTCGTGGTGTGTATGTGAGAGGCAGAGATTTCCGGACCAGGTTATCATATAGATTCTCGATGGAGAATATACTAAGGGCGAGGTTAGCAAAGTAATAAACAGGACTTTCCAATGATTCCAAGACTGTCCGACGGATATCGCACACGGCTATTCGAGTCCATCCACAGCAAAGCTCAAAAACGTATAGGAAGGGAAGACTCACTGGAGGAAGTTGGCGTGAATCGCGATGATGCCCTCCTCACACTGCTCACTGCTGAAGTTCCAACCCCACTCCAGATCATCGCAGTCGAGAGGTGCCATCATGAATCCTCGTTTAGGGTCGGTATATCCCAGCCAAGGCTTAGAGCCAAGAGCTAGGACACAGGTTTGCCCCTTAACTGTAACTTGGAAGAGCTTAATAGCTTTAAGACCGAGGAACCTTGTTTGCGTATCCGATAGCTCTCCTGTGATTTCATCCAGTCCAGTCCGGAGATAGACACCAGAGCTCAGACCGATATGCAGGTACAATCCGGAGCTACTGGGTAAGGGGTCTTCCATCGCCATGACATTCAGCGACGAGGGTGCCGCTGTCAGCGCTTGTATGGACTTGCTCTCGAGCGTGAAGTCTGGGTCCAAGCTAAGGATTCGAACTGTGCAGTCTTCGCACCCCACCGCCAATATAGGGCTTCGGAGTCGTCCTTCAGGGACCGGTCCTAAACTGAGACAGGTTACTGTGCTAAATATCTCTTTCTTCTCGTCATACTCAGCAAGTAATCCATCACTATCTACCTCAAAATAGACGATCTCTCCTGAGCTTAGGGCAACTGCGATCTGTCGCTCATTTGTAGCAACAGCTACTATAGATCGATGTTGCGGAACAGGCCATTCGTTGATTTCCCCGCCACGGAAATGTCGGATGCCTCTAGGGTGTATTTGTACTAGACCGTCGTCTGCGATTTGCTGGATAGCGAGGGTGGTCACCGAGGTGAGAAAGCCCGAATCGCTGACCTGTTCGACTTCATCCCCAACACTCATGACTAATGTGTTATCAGATGAGGTCAAGATAATATATGCGTCGTACTCGTCGTGTCTTGTCAGTCTCGTTGTCCAGACACCAGATACCGTTCCAGGCAACTCGGAAGTTGCGACCTCGTTAATCTCCAGCCCATGCTTGAGCATCCGAAAATGGCTCCTCGCGCCGTTGCCCGATACTGAATAGATCTGCGGCGCGTCTTCCCCTGTTAAATCAGCAACCTTGAAGTCCAGAAGAGGGCTTAAAGAATCAATGCTTTCTACCAAGGTGAGATTCTCTAAAGGATGTGGGTAGAAGTAGACAGGCTGGTAAAGAGCACGGGGGTCGGTAGGGAAATCGTCGCTGGTAACTGCAGGCTCTGAATCGTCGTCGCCGAGCTTTTCAAATTGATAAAAATGATGATTACCAAACTCAGTAGCAACAAAGAGAAACCCGCTCTTAAGAATACATAGACTGCTCGCAACTGGGAGAGTATCAAAATACTTAATCTTGATGCGCCGTACCTCTCCTGTTAGACTGCCCTCGCTATTTTGCAGGTCAAACGTCAGCTTGAAAAGGTCGCCGTCTTCTGTCTGTAGCATGAAGAAGAACGCTTCTGGGCTGTTCTTGAGCTTGTGCATCACCCCACCAATAATAGTACGCTTCCGTTGCGGGTCTTCTGTAGCTCCTCGACGCTGGGGGATAGGGACACGAAGAGGGTCCTGGTTCGAATGTCGGTATGTAATGCTTTCCTCTCCACACACAAGGACGCCGCTTGGGCCATCGTTCCCGCCAGGGACTTGGAAGAGCATTGATGCCGTAGGGTCGACAGTTTCCGACCACTTGCGGACCACGTGGTTCAGACCTAGATCCAGCTCGTAGTAAACGAGCTCAACGTCGGGTATCTCTTGTCCAGAGGAATCCTGGTCTGACTCCGAGTAGTCCGTCTCAAGAGCTGCAAAGACAGGATTCGAATAGCCTATATCGAGAGCCACCAGAGATAGAACAAGGACTCCATGTTTATGCGCTTCGAGGGGGGAGGATATGGTGAGTTCGGCTTGAGCGTTGCGATTAAGGACATAGACAAGCTTGTTCTTTTCGATGGACGCAATGATGCAGGCTCGACCCTTTGGATCGGCAGCTAGGTATTCACCTGGAACAGTTCGACGCACGCCGGACTTGCCAAACGTCTCTAAGTGAATGCGAGAGAAGCTGTTTTGAGTCGACAGATACTCGAGAACAGCGATGCGGCCAGAGTCGGTTGACACGATAATGTAATCTAAGAAGTTAGTTCCATCTTTGCGACTTCTAATGGCCCATGCTCGGAGAGGTCTTGCTTACCCTTGGAGCTTCCTGCAAAGCGGAAAGAGGCGATCGATCGAACGACGCTGAAGAGGTCATGCGAAAAGAATGGCTGTACCCTGCCACGAGTCGGATCGGGGCGATGGAGGGTCAGAAGGGAGCCCGACACCGTGAGAATCTGCTGTTCCTTGGTCCCAGAGAACTGGCCGACGATCGCTTGTGAAATGGCCGTCGGAGGGTGCAGCGACAGTGAGTACAGAAACATATTCGATGTAGTCGCCATGGTGACTGTCGCGTGAAAAGCAGGATCGGGTAGATGAGTGGTCGCTCTTCGCGGAAAGCCAACTTTGGGGCGGCTAAGCAAGGCAGTGCTGGTGGTGCACAGCCACAAAAACGGACAAGGAGTTGACACGATATAAGATAGTGCGGCCTTTCAAGATACAGCGTTTAAAGTCACCAAAGAATAACTTTTCATTATTCCGAAACTACTGTCGCCATCAGCAACATGTCTCTAAAACTTCTACCGATAGAACTTCAGTATCAGATCATCCGCTACCTGGATCCCATCAGCTTCATATCAATCAATCAGACCAATTCTCACTTTCGAAGCCTCTTTACACTTGAGAAGAAGCATTTCAAAGAGCGTCTTCTGGCGTTGGAGTTGACACCTCAATATGGAGGCCCTCATCTCTTCTTTCGATCAAGGGATTCTAGCTTGAATCCTGTGTGGTCTGATCCAGAATGGGACAAGATGCGATGGGTTTGCAACAACTGTTCGCGTCTGCTGTCTCACAAGCACTTTGACAACCATTCCATCCTCAGATTGGGATATAGGAAACCTCTTCCCGGATCCAACGCTGCCAACATGGTCACAACGTGGGACCCGATAGGATATACACCAGTCCGATGCACCAACAGAGAACAGAACAAGCGTAATGCTGAGGATGCTCGCCGGGAAGAAAAAAAGCGCCGTCGCAGGTACTTTATCTGTGTTACTTCAGGTAAAGTAGAGCTAGATAGTCGACTTCCGATGGAAAATTTGAATATGCTCCAAGATTGTGGCATGGAGGGCTTCAAGGGCATGACCAGCAACGAGTTTGAGGAGATGACAGAAGAAGATAAAATGGCCTTGTTTGACAAGAACGCTTTGTCTGTAGAGGATCAGGAATGCGGCCAGAAACGACACCTTCGAAAGTGCAATGAGTGTCGATTCAAACGAAACCAACTTTGTCATGGAAGGGGAGATGCTAGAGGATCTCAGCGACTACCCATTATCACGAGCCGAAAAGTTTCGTTTGCGTCACGCATAGATCGACATTTCCCAGGGGTTTTAGACTATTTTGACCATAAAAAGCCAGCCCCGATCAACCCACCCCATCCTTGTCTTAGCCGCTTACTCCATGTTAACACGTCGATCATCTCACCAGGCATCCACGATCTCACAGCCTGATAAATTGCTGCAGCGCCTGCTTTGAACAGCTTCTCTGACTCAACCACATATGAATATTGCTACTCGCGGTAACATCTAAAATGGGCACCACAAACTTACACATTCCTCACATCCATCTCCTCTGCATGGAAGAGATCTTCAGCGACGCTTTTGAAGAAGCACGCGAGAGTCGCAAACTACCTTCGTCAGTCTCAATTGAGATTCACAACTGCGCTCTATCCCAGCTTGAAGACTCAGTCAAGTTCGACACCATCGTCTCCCCGGCCAACTCCTACGGTCGTCTCGACGGCGCATTCGACGATGCCATCTCCCGCGCATTCTCCCCGCGTGACGACTATCTCGCCCTCACTGGCGTCGCCCAAGCAAAACTGTACAAGCAATGGCGTGGCTTTGCGCCGCCAGGTACATGTACCCTCGTCGACATCCCACCAGAATTTGAAGCACGATCTCGCAACATCTGGGGAACGCGTCGCATAGCTCTTTGTCCGACCATGCGCATGCCGGCTAATGTTTGCTGGGATAAAGAGGTTGTTTACGAGTGTATTTGGAGTTTGCTCTGCGCTGTTGATAACCATAATCGTGAGGCACCGGATGAAGATAAGATTCGAAGCGTGCTCATGACGCCGTTGGCTACGGGTGTAGGTCGTGTGAGTGCTGAGAAATGGGCTTTTCAGACTGTTTTGGCTATGAAGCATTTTGTCGAGGCTTCAGAGAACCCAGAGAAATGGAGTTCGTTGCAATGGGAGGATCTTGGCAGGACTTGTGCCGAGACGCAGCTCACATGGAACAAATAACGATTTATGTTGCTCTAATATGCCACGGCCTTTCAATACGATTCTGTAATAAATCCATTCCTCCTGTCCTCTTCCATTCTCTCACTCTGGCTCTTAGCAGGAACCATACTCCACTCCCGCCACAGGTAATGAACGATCTGAACGTAACTGGGAAACCACTGGACGGCTCTCAGCGTTTCGCAAGACTTTTGCTGACACTTGAAGATTCCGTCGTACGGTGGTCTTGGTGGTTTTCCCGTCGAAGCCGGCACATGGCACATGGAGCACCGATAACAGCCTGGATGCCACTTCAAACCCGGTTCTGAGATATTTGCAAACGCGTCATATAATATGTTGGCGTGACAACCCTTGCAAATCAAGTGATCCCTTGAAAGCCCGGTTGGCTCCTTGGAATAAGTATGTGGTAGCGACACATACTGCGTAGTTGAGAGGTTTGAGAGGAAAAATTGAAGCTTATCGTCCTTATCATGGAGTCCGTCCCAATTACGACCCTCCTTTGTCAAGTATCTATCGAAAGCTACCTTGAGCATTGGCTTGATAGCCCCCGTGATAACTTCGGCGACGTTCAGAGGCGATATCGTGGGATTTGAACGAAAATGAGCAAGGAATTCGCGGAAAACTCGGAGAAATACCCTTATATTAGCATCGGCCACTTGTTCTATGCAATGTCAGCATGGAGAAGCGAATTCTACGAGTCGCTGGAACTTACCTTGATACAATTCGTTTGGAATAGCCCGGAAGAGGCTGAAGGCCAATGCGACCATTCGTTTCCAGTGTTCAAAGCCTTCGGGTCCCCCACCGGCCTCTAGAGCCAGTACAATCTCTTTTTGGAAGACTTGCAAGAAAGTTGTAGTAGTTTGGAAGATACTTTGTAGACGGGCATAATGCTGTTCCGGGCATCGAAAAATGTGCCTTGGAGCAGAGACTCGGCCGAGCCTTGCGAGGAATTCTTTACCGTTGTCCGATACAGGAAGGATGACGCGTAAATCCTTGCTCAGGGCATAGCATTCAGAGTGCCACACCGTGTTGTTTTCGGTTTTGGTAGCATCAGCTTTCTTTTCGAAAATTGGGAACTTGCAGGCTTCGCATCGGGCTGTATTCGAGGAATAGTGCAAAGGGCAATATGGTCTGCCATCAAGCCCAAAAAAGCAGTCCTTGTCCCGAAAAGGTGCATCGCACTCTTGGCATGTGAAATGCTCAAGGTGATAGTATAGGCCTGCGTAGGTGGTGTATTTCTCTCCCACTTCTTTACGACATCTGTAGCATATTCTCGAGGGACTAAGCGTTTGCGGAGACGAGCTTCTTAGCTCGGGTTTGTTCTGAATGCTTTGGAGTACGAGTGGTTTGGTCTCTTCCTTCGGTGAGTTGGTGTATTGTTCTGGTGGTGGTTCTCTGGCCTCAATTTGTCCTGTCCTGATCCTAGGAGTCGACAGCCAGTCGATAGTAAATTCCTCCGTCTCAGATACCGATAGCAATTTAAGCTCTTGGCTAACACCTTGAATAGTAGCAGCATCAGAAACTTCGGCTTCTTCTGCCTGTACATGTACATGCTGCGGTGGAATCTCTGATTGAGCCCTTGCGAAAGCTCGTCGGTATGCTTGGCTATTGATTACTAGGTCGTCGAATTCAAAGTCAAGCTCTGATGGCGCGACACCTGAAACAATCTCGATGTTGAAAAGGCTGAGCTTGGAGGTGTCGTTGTCGAAGATTGACTGGGAATCCATTTTGATGCTCGGGTTACGCGAACGAAGAGATTGTGCCTCGGATGCAGGAGCTTGGATCTTTGACTTATTGGCACGAATGTTCTTCTGGATATCGGAGAGAGTATCACTGTCGAGAGGTCAGCGGTAAGAGAAGTATGTAGGCGGAATACCAACGTTTCGAGGATTTGCAAGAGAAAGCTTATGGATGTCTGCTGTCCTCTAAGTGCATTCAGAAGATCTTTGAGTCGGTCCTGATTCCACATAAACTTGAGCCTAGCCCAAACTCCTGGATTCTTTGACTGAAGCTGTCGCGTTTCTGCTTCAAGACAGCTGAAAACGATCATGCATCCTGTAAGCGCAGTCTCAAAGGCCGTCAAGACATCTGTTCTTGACGACCATGCTTGTGAAAGGTCGTCGCGTCGGAGGATTTTCATCTGTAGCTCAGACAAACCTATGCTGATAACCGTAGACTCGGAACAGATCATTGCGATTATGACAGGGACGTCTTCGTAGTCCCCTGCGAGATCGTGCAACTTCTTGCAGGTAGACAGACATGTTGCTGTCAATCCAACCTAGACGCTCGTCATCATCGGTCGAGGGGATATCGAGTTGCAGGCTTACTACAGAGGTCGCGATTGACAGCGGATCCATGGTAAGATAGTCTGGTGCTTGATCAAGGCTCCAGAAATTGGTGTACGCCTGGTTCTTGGCAAATTAATAATGGATGGAAGGACATTAAGTAGAGATTGTGAGGGGTACTCAGCTGAGCTGTAGTGGAGGGCACGGGCACAGCCTCAATACAGCCATCGACATGACAGAAACAGCCTAGCAAGGCTGAATTCAGCCGCATCTCTATAGCGAGTGGCAAACTTGAATGATTAATTACAATCAACTCAGCTTTGAGCCGCCGAAGAATTGCTATTATCTCTTATTCTGAGCCTGCAAGATCCAATGCTCTCCAAGTACTCGTTTCTGCTGTCCGATGAGAGAAAGCTTATCTAGTCTAAGTCTTGACTGTTTCTACACGGGCCAGTTTTCCAAGAACTTCTTGATCGTCTCAGTCTTGAATGGCTTCCTTAGCGTTGTATCCATGCCAAACTCATCCACCATCCTCCGGCTTTCCGCCTCCACAGTTGACCCCGTTAGCCCTACAATGATTGCAGGCTGAAGTCTGTTTACACTCTCATAGCGCCGTATGAGAGGAGCCGCTTGTAAACCACCCATGACCGGCATGGCTAGGTCTAGCAGAATAAGCTTGCATTTCTCGGGGTTCGCTTTGTAAACATCAATGGCCTCCTGTCCATTCCACGCGATCTGGTATTTGAGTCCTAGCTTGTCGAACAGATGGCGCATGTATCTCATGTTGGTCGGGTTGTCGTCGACTAGTAGATATTTGGGGTCTTCAGCAGAGTCTCGAGAGGATCCTGTTGTCTCTGACTGCCCAGTGTGAGTGTTTTTCTGAATAAGATCATCGCTCTGTTGCTTTTCATTCGCACATGTGACTTCTTCGCTCATTTTGGTCTGCGGTTTGAAGTCCAGAAAGATTTGTTCTCTGGCAGCTTTCGCTTTGTTGTCGACGTCGGTCTGCTAAGTTGAACTAAGCGATAGTAGAGAAACCCAAGAAGTAGTAAGCAAACTTGAAGTTAATGAAGGTGGAGTGAGGACAAGTGGTAAATTGAACTGTGGTCTGTTTAACTGTTGATCAGCAGTTGACTAAGCGACCGTGGAGCACATGAATATCCTGTTCTGGGCCACTTTTACCACTGACTCCTGGTCTCGCGGGTCGACAGTATGATGGTCAGCAATAGCGATACTGAGGTTTGTAGAACGGTCATCCTCGCTCCTACACGTCAGTATTGGCTACAAGGTTGGAAGAGAAAAGTCCTACGATGATCGACAATCAATAGGACTCAGACTCAGCCACAATCACAGTCCATCCACCATAGAACCAACAAAACGGACGCAACGGTAGTCTTGGCACAACATCAACTCTTTCTCATTCACAACTACGGTGAAAATGCCTCAAAGCTCTACCCAATTTTCACAACTCCCTCCAGAGCTGCGTAACCAAATCTGGCATCAAGCCCTACCCGACTTGACACAACCTGGGCTATGTCCATACAGAAAAGGGTGTTGGCAACCCCGCTATCTGATACCGTCTGACCCAGACTATATCGAGGGAGACCCGGATAACATACGTTACGAGTTCCGCCACAACATATTGACCATGCCTGTCGAAATGCCGCTGTTCTTTGTGAACCGTGAGGCACGCAGCATTGCCCTCAATTGGATTCGCAACAACGGCGTTGAGATACGCTATAGCGAGGATCAATTTCACTTTGTCCGCCGACTTAACAGTGACTCAGACGCCCTTTACCTCCCGATGAACAAGTTGCTAGAGTTTGACATGGAGCCTATGGATCGGCAATTCGAGCCTGATCTAGTTGGACGCTCGGTCGGCATTGCCACATATCTCACTCGTCTCGCTGTATCAGCCGAGTTTTTCTACAGCGAAGAGTTACTTCCTGAAGAATGGGAGTCATTCAACAGTGTAAACGTATTATACGTGATAGTTGGAGAACAGCCAGATATGCAAGGCCAGTGGGAAATTCAGCAGAGTGGACGAGCCATTTTCTGGAACTATGATCTTGAAAAGTTTGAGCTGGGGGATGGGGAGGATGTCTGTGACGAGAGTCTCTGCCAACGGATAATGGAGGACAGTAAAGGATTTGGTAAAGTCCTTATGGATAACTACAATTCCGCCTTTGACTTTAAGATACGACCAGCCTTGGCTGTACGAAAATGAAGGTTCTCGTTTCTCGCCTGGCTTCTCACCAGATCAGTTAGACCTATCAAGTCTAGGTAGTTGAGAATCTAAATTTGGGCCATATTATCTCGTATCTCCTATAACAGGCAGGATAAGCCGTAGATAATCTAAATACTGTCTCGATCTCGTTTCAGGGAGAGATAAGGTTTCTGCCGATCGACATTGCCAAGGCATGATTATAACGTGGGCGATGGGTTGTAGGGCCTTTGAATGGATTTTGATAACTGTTCCAACAGTTCTCATTTCCTATTGGTAACTCTCTTATCTATATAGAAATGCGTGGCTTCGGCATCTCTGAGATGCAAAATAGAATAGCGATGTCCATGCTGGTGTGGACCCTAGATGATCGGCTCCATTCTGATTTGGGCACATATTCCGCAAATCCTCCAATGCAAGGAATCTAAGATGGAACTTAATGTCTTAGATCGATACTAGACAGTTTTCAAGGACGGGACGGATAGATAGTGCAAGATGATCCGCCTTGTTCAGACCCCGCTTGAGCATAAATAACTGCCTCGTTCTGCCCATCTTCTATCCTGTATCACACTCGTCATGTTTTCACCCTGCAGCTCAAAATGGGCAAGTTCTTGTATTCGACCATGGGTCCGTTGTTTCCAAATTAAATGTATTACTGTTGATGAAAGCTAATCTGTGTCAAGTTTGGGCTACCTTGGTAACCTTCAAAACATGGACGAGCTCATGGATCTGGAACTCGATTCACCGTCGTTGGTTGAAACTGGAGACGCAAACCTGAGCAAAAGAGTCTTTGCTGCTTGCCACTCCTGTGTCTGTAACCCGCGAAAGAAACCACATTATCCTAGCGACTGGGTACCTTAAAATTGTGGCTTTACTTCTCAGCACGATACTCCCGAACTAGCTCAAACTACTGGAGCAAGTGTTTCATCAGGCTTGGGCAAGCTGAACAGCGGCTTGCTGGTTATCAACCCATCCAAAAGCATTTTCAAAAACATTTTTGCACGCATGAATGCTTGTGGAACAGAGTATCAATCTCCAGATGAAGATCTACTTGCAGACCTCTTCAAAGATCGCTAGGTGGTGCTGCCGTATATATATAATGCACAGAAAACTCTACGCGAGCCTTCTGTGCATGGACCTATCTGGCGAGATGGTCGGGTTAAGAACGTGCATTATATCCTTAGCACCAAGCCGTGGGATGAGATTGATGCGAATGGCAAGTGGACTGGTGGTCAGGAGATTCACAGGTGGTGGATTGACGCATACAATACAATGCTCAAGGAGGAACAATCTGTCGCCCATGAGTCTTCTAAGGGAGAAACGGCTATGGACGACATAGCTAGGCAAGTGATTCCGGTAGTGTAGCTTCAATATTAGTTCCTGTATGACTTTGTAAACTCGCGATCGTGAGGAAGCTTCACTTAAAGCCCTTATGTTAAAACGCCCTATTGAGAATAACATATGCAAGAAAGATTTCCCAGTTAATCTTCATCATTATTATTAAGAAATATTCTACACTAATGTACTGTGTTAATATGAAACCTGCACCGGAATCGAGATGACGGAGGAAGCACTTAGATATCTACTTTGACCAACACCACCTGACTGACTTGGACACCAGAGATGGCGATCAAGAGACTCTAATGTACTATACTTTCCGTTTCGGACATGTGACGGCCATCGAGGTCTTAGCAGGCCGTGGAGGAAATTATAATGCCGTATGGAATGACTCTATTACATTTGGCTGTGCATTCTCAACATTTTATTTTATTCTTTCTAGCCTTCTCATGCCATGACGATATATCATGGCGGCACAGATTAATGGCTACTTGTGGGGAGGTTATAGATCAAGGAAAACTTGCATGCCAAGCGTGGAACGAGGATCATAGCATCTCGAATTGGGCCGGAATTGTTCCAGCTGTTATTAACTTGGAAAGATATTGGAAACAAGGGCAGAAAGGGAGCGTGTTAGTATATGCAAAGAATCGTCAACGACTGATTTGAGAGCTGAGAGGAACTCAAGTAAGGGTTTTGAGACTATGTGAGTAAGAAGAAGGTGGGATCTTTATCGTTAAGAACAGGAGACTAGTATGCGACCATGACCTTGCCGTATAGCATTATGATATAACTCCAATTGAACTTTTGTCAAAGATGGGGCTCACAGCCAAATACTTGCTCTCGCTTTTTTGGCAACTTGAGGCTAACAGCCGGAGACTGAATTGCGCGTTATACAATCCTACCCCTACCATGTTTCTGGTTGTTTTGCTTCAGAATCAGCTTTGCCAAAACGAAACTTACAGCATTAGTTGACCGTTCCCAATTCGTGTCATGTTACAGGATATATGTATGTCTGCACCGTCCTGTTATTGGACTGTACTCTACCTAGCCGAGCTACCGAGGCAATAGGTTTCGTAACTGGGACCTCGGAGTCGACGGTTATTAAGATTGGCTCTTCCAATATAAGTAGGGCTCTGAGTTCTTATAATTGGTTCGCTACTCACCCACGTGCCCTCAATGCTGCTCTTCGGGTGTATTTTTCGGCTTTTATGCTCCGGCGATTGAACCCTGGTATATTAGACCCCGGCCTTGATCAACGGACATCTGCTAATCGGTTGAGGATCCTTGAATCTTATTCCTTGATTCCGTTTACCAGGACGGCGATTTCCGCGTTTCCGCTTGCTAAGAATATCCACAACACTCTGGATCCATGTTTCATTTCCCGTGGTTATTTCCCTCATGATGCGCATGCTACTAGACTACCTTGTTGTCAATGGTATCTTGCGTTGCATTAATTTTCCTTCGCGTGAGCACAGGTATTCCAACTGTTTTCGCCCTCTATAGATACAAATCCAAACTCCATTTCTTTCCCTCCATAGCTACCCGTAAATTGTCCCTCAATAGCGATAGTAATTGACCAATTAGGATCCATGAATTCATCATGGACTCCTCGCTACACTCGTCTTGTAGCCCCAGTCATCGGCTGCTGGGTTCCTTGTGACATCGTGATTCTCAACGTCGGGTACAGTTTCAGACTGGACTCGAATCTCCTGCGCCACAATAATGCCATTATTGCCTTTACCATCACTGGTTCCAGGTAGTATATGCTCGTCACTGCCCCAAGCTGTAGTCTGAGGAGCAGTGGCGAGGGGATGGCTGCTAGGGCCCTTTCGCCTACTTGTGCCAAAACGGCTTGCTCCCTCCGTGCTTCGAAGCTGGTGGCTTTGAGTAGCTGACTTGGTAGCACGACTGAAGAGAACGCTGAGTCCGATCATGCTGGCGCCTTTTCGGATGAGTGGTTGTATAATGGGGAGGTTTGTGACGACAATTGCGACAAAGGTTTCGCGACATGCCCAGGAGCTTCCGGACACGGCACCTTCGGGACCGGCCTATGCAAAAGATGGTCAGTAAAGGTCAGACAGATTATTGTTCAGGCGTGTTTGTACATACAGTTAGAATAGTTACGGCTCGAATTGTACCAGCCATCATGATGAAGAGGGCGCCGCTGAAAAGAAGCATCAGGGTGAGTCTGCGTCGCAAACTGATGTTGACACCCCAAAGAAGCTGTTTCTAAAGTCAGACATGGGTTTCCATCGTTCGAGCTGGGTCACTTACAGGCAGCGGAATAGAAAGCAAGTAGATATCCGTCAAGATGTTAGGAATAACAACCACCAATACATATGCTGGTGACTTTGTCGGTTGACAAAGGAGCCCAGGGTCTGGGGTAACCTGCCAGAAGTGATGGAATGGTTGACATGATAGGAGAAGTGTAAGGGCGACGGCCAGGTAAGTGACTGCGAGAAGGACATATGCGAGTCGTACTCGAGTCTTAAGGTGAGCCAGTCCAGAACTGTGAAGGTTAGTGACAACAGTCTCAAAGTAGCAGAGAATGAGTACGTACGTTAGACGGCCGTAGAAACAGGTGATGCAAAATTTGAGACACCACAGAATACAGGCGTAAAATGACCAGCCAATGATCTGAATCTTGGACCCCCATTCGCGATTGAAGTGTTCCTGACCATTTGGGTCGATGTTTGCGCGCTCCTCTTCGGTCATATAACTATTCGTAAGACCCTCAAATTTGGCACCGACCAGATATGCCGCTATCGTTTCTGCAGTAAACACGAGCTAAAACAACACGCATCGTTAGTCAGACCTTGCAACCTGTTGGTGCTAACAACCAACAGGTGGATTTCTTCTCGTCTTGTCTGCTGAAGATTCTTGGCAAACTTACCCCCGTAAATGGCATCAGATAATCGTCGAGCTGCCATCCGCCTGGGCCTACCTGTCGCCATCGCACAGTGATTCGAACAATAATAGTAGCAAGGCCCAGGGAGAGCAAGATGAACTGCTCCTCGATGCCCCCCATCTCCACGTGCAATAGAGTAAAAAAAAAAACGTGGTTGACCCGAGGATTTGGGACTGGAATTGTGGAAAGCAAAGGAAGGATAGTCAGAAGAAAGACCAACAAGATAATTAAAGAAGGGAACCGAGGTATGGAATAAATTATCATGCACGCGAGCTTATCCCTGAGAGGAATCTGTCACATTTTCGTTTTCTTACAGAAAAGTCAGAGGAAACGAGAGACGTCAGACGCAATGGAGATGGGCCAGGAGAAGGTTACATCTTGCCATTCATCGGGATCGACAGAGTTATGCTAAGGCGGGTGGTATAAGCTAAGCTTGAGAAGAAAAACAACACGTAATTTGGTCAGCTGAAAACAAGAGTACAGTGCTCGAACAGTTCTGTCAACTCCCCAGAGGCGAGTCAAGAACACTGCGTCGCCAAGGCTACAGGGGTCTAAAGAAACCGTTAGTGTTCCATTCCGGTCCTCTTTTCTTTTTTGCACTTATCTGCCTCGAGGGGACATACGACTTGGTCCCTCTAAGACTGAGAGACATAAATAGTCGACAGTCTTCGTGCCGACTATACCCATATCTGTCTGACTAATTTTGGCTCCCCTCCATCCGAGGGTCATGTTTTACTCCACCCGAGACCTACCTCCTCGAGATCGTCAAAGCAAAGTATTGCGGCTCCGTGAGATGCCCCTGCAGATCGTTGACGTGCCCACGTCTCCCGCCTGAACAACGTTGAAATAGGCTAAGATCATCGCGGCAGAGTTTATGCGGTCTCTAGGGGGGATTCGGAACGGTTGCTCACCCAGCGGGATCTAAAAAGAGCCCGAGAGAGCAGTGGGGAAGTGCTATCCCATCAAGGGCAGTCAGCTCCGTCTGAAGCTGGGGTATAGAACCGGGGAACATGGAAGACGAGACTTAGCATGACGAATCCGGTGATTGTCGTTAAAGAAAGTAGATGTTGGATTTTCAAGAGTGGATGTCATAATATGCGCTTGGGAACCGACTCGCGCTCTTACGGACATAGGGGTGGGAAACGAAGATCTTGGCTATTTCCGTTGATGATTTTCTCGGCATTGGATCCCCTACCCTTGTCAGCAAGAGGAAACCCTTGAAAGCAACAGGGCAATGCATCCGCGTGTAACGGTATGTTGGTTGTGTGTTGGGTTTTGAGTCAAATATCGCCGTTTCTGTTATGCCCGAGACCAATCAGTTCCTAACGGTTGATTCAGAGAATGTCTCGCTCCAGTTTTAGTTTACCGACAATGGGTGAGGATGTTACACTAACGACTAGAAACTGGAACTAGCTAAACCCAAAGATGGACACAGGCTGAAGGCTGACAGGTTAACGGGCTCTAATGTGCATATATTCTTCGTGAACCCCTTCCCCTCTTCTTCCCCTCTCTTCTTGCTTTGCCTTGTGTTTGCATGACCGTCGTCTCGCTACAGTGTTTCTAATACCATCAACGTATATCCGCTGAGATTGCTGTTACATTCACCTGCCTTTTTGATACAACATACCCGGTCTATATCCGCCAAAAGAATCACAATGACTTCAACAACATACGAGTTCATTGTAGTAGGAGGTACGTACTTACCCCCAAAAACCGCCTTCGGTTCCTGACTCGAGTCTCAAATGATCACCCACACTCTGCCATTGATCAGCAGTACTAACGCACTCTATTCACAGGCGGTCCAGCTGGTAGCGCCGTCGCAGCTGGCCTTGCCAATTCTGCCAAGAAGCCCAGCGTTTTGCTTCTTGAAGCCGGTGGCACCAATGATGATCAAGACCTGCGTGTTGATGGTCAGCGATGGATCACTTTTATGAACAAGGACATGAACTATGGCTACAAAACTACACCGCAGGAGCATGCTGATAACCGGGAGCTGGATTACTCTCGTGGCAAGGGACTGGGTGGTTCTAGCGCCATTAACTTTGGCGTTTACAGCGTTGGTGCACGCGATGATTATGAAGAGTGGGCGCGCATCGTCGGTGATGATGCCTACCGCTGGGATAGAGTCCAGGCGCGATTCAAGAGTCTGGAGACGTTCCATGGCGCTCTTCCCGAAGGTATTGACTGCAAATATGCGGCCCCTAAGCCCGAGAATCACGGATGCTCTGGAAAGCTTCACGTCGGCTACGCCAAAGAGTGGGAGAAGGATCTTCCTCCTGTGCTTGACCTCTTTGAGAACGCCGGGTTCCCTTTGAACCCGGATCATAATTCCGGAAATCCTCTGGGCATGTCAGTTCTGATTAACTCTAGCTGCAATGGTCGACGCTCGACGTCAAATGACTTGTTGACGCCCCAGCCTGAGAACCTGACTGTTTTGACAAACTCGCCCGTTCAAAGGGTTGTTCTCGAGGGCAACAAGGCCGTTGGTGTTGAGGTTAACGGCAAAAAGTGTCAGTCGTATTGTTACAACTTTGCTACAAGTAATATTATGCTGACAATTCTCCAGATCTGGCTTCAAAGGAAGTGGTCCTCTCCGCAGGCTCTCTCAACACCCCCCATATCCTCATGCACTCCGGAATCGGCCCCAAAGACCAACTCGAGCAATTCGGCCTCCCAATCGTAAAAGATGTACCTCGCGTAGGCCAAGGCCTCCGCGACCACATGTTCACTCCTCTAGTCTACACCCGGAAAGAGGGCGACACAGCACGAGCACCCTTCTACGGCGACCAAAAGGTCATGGACGAAGCTCTTGAGCAATGGCGTCGTGACGGAACAGGTCTCTGGACAAAGTTTGCCTGTGAACTGGGCATTGGCTGGTTCAAGCTTGATAAGCTTACTCAGACTGACGAGTTCAAGGCGCTTCCTGCTGACCAGCAGGCTTACTTGACAAAGGAGACTGTTCCGCATTACGAAATTCTGACACACTTCCCTATTCACTGGTTCATTCCTCAGTTTCCGCCGTCGAGCCTCAACTATTCGTGCATCCTAGTCTTCTACTACAACGCCCAAAGCCAAGGCGAGGTTACGCTGCAGTCAGCAGACCCCAACGTACCTCTCAAATTCGACCCCAAGTTCCTCGCCGAGCCCTTCGATCGCCGCGTCGCCATCGAATCTCTACGCGATGCATTCCGTCTAGTCAAGTCAGAGGGATATTCCAAGGATAATGTGGCTATGCTCGCAGGGCCTCAAGGTGACTCCGATGAGGAGCTGCTTGCTCACTGGCGGTCTACTATTTCTTCAAGCTGGCACATGACGGGTACGACCAAGATGGGCAAGAAGGGAGATGCTGATGCTGTGGTCGACAGCAACTTTAAGCTGATTGGCTTTGAGGGTCTGCGTATTGCTGACATGGGTGTTGTACCTGTCTTGGCTAGTTGTCATATTCAGTCCGTGGCATATGTCACTGGTATGACTGCTGCTGAGAAGTTGATTGCCGAGTATAACCTGGCATAGATGAATGGAGTCGCAACTATCAAAGGGGTGTATCTGAGAGGATAGCGCAGCGTTATCTATGACCTATATAACAAAATAAGTAAAATAAAAACCATATATTCGAAAACCCAAAGTGATTATTATCATTCTTCAAATTGAGGTCCAGTTCAATCCATTCTTCATCTGCCTAAATTACAATATGAATCCAATGACCTTTCCACTTTCCACCTTGAAGCTATTATAGTTGTAGTTATGGGCGATACATATCGCTTGCTCTAGCATACACTTCCACCCCTGGATTTAGTTCAAACTGCCGTCGCCACCCAGGTAATCCCCGTAGTCGAGCAGATTTAGTTCAATATGCAAACTAATACCAAGTCACTCTTTTCTACTTATCGCTGTAGTATGGATAGCAGGAAGCTGTGGCTTGAGGGTAACAAGTTCGCGGATAGCCTTCTTGCGAATTCTGTAGCGCCTTTGTGATAGTGCCAGAAACATTAATGTTCTCCCCTCAACTACATTTTATTTTCTATTTATATTCTAGTACTAATACAATAATGCTCTCTCCCTTATACTCCTCGATTTTTTTTCTCTTAATTTTTTACACCTCTTTTCTATGTTCTCAGAAATATTAATTGCCAATTAATATTAACTATAGTTTCCCTTACTTTAGTAGGAACACTTGTACTGTTAAACCTATAATTGACGTATAGGTAGGACATTTAAAAAGCTCTCCTAATAAACTGTTAGTTAATATACAATAACATCATACTGGAAATCACTTACACTTTCAAGCTTTACATTGGATAGCTCTGTATGGGTTACGTGCGAAAGGTATGACGTTTAAGCCTCGATTACCAGCGTAACCCCATCCAGGAGGCATAGGAAGGTTGAATTTTTGACCCGCAATTGTAAGCATGGGAGGGCCTCCGATTTTACCTCTACTTCGTACGGCAGCATCCGAACAATTGGCATGCTCGCAATAGCACGCTTGCTCCGCTGTCCATAGAACATACGTGGCAACAGCAATGCAGACAGACTCGCATGCCCATGCACCCACTGCGCAAGCGGCTGAAGCTGGGGTACAACCGGAAAGCGCAGAGTAGTAAGTCGCACCAGCAACTGCCATGCAGGCCAAACATTTGAGTTCTCCAGATTTTTCTGGAATCGTGGCACAATTCGGGAACCACGGCGCAGCTCTGAAATTGAAATTCTTCGCAGCGCTCATCCCGGAGCCACTGCCATGGCTAGGCTCAGGATTGCAGGGCGATACATTATAAGCCGCTCGTCTATGCCATGTGTTAGCTTTTGGTTTGTTGATACTTCTAATACATACTTATCAACCTCCACCTTAGTAGGAGTAGGATTGGCTACTACAGCTTGAATGCTTAAGAAAGTCACAATGATTTTGCTCATTGAAGGAAACATCTTGTCTGCGTAGTAGACCCAGGATGGGTAAAGAAGAAGAGGTGAGAATGTTGAAACTGTCGGATGTTGTGTTGGAGATGGCGAGCACCTCATGGTCTGGATACTGCTACCTATTTATACACGGTAGAGAACGTTCTTTCCCGGTCAAGCTGCCTTGATGCTCCTCACCGGTCGCGTTGGAGGCGTGCATGCGGTGACCAAACGGGCGTACAGTATATATTAAACTTTATCTAGCGGTCGTATTTACGGTGACATAGCGGGCGTATTTATCATACTTTATCTAGTGATTGTACTTGGTAATCAAGTAGGCATATATAGAAGTTAGGACAAAAAGTTCCATTCTAATGTATAAGGCAGAAGCTTATTTTTTTTTATAGGCAAACCTTAGTCGCACCTCTGAGTCCTTATCTCTTTGACCGGCGTAAGCCGTCCACGAGGTCACGACAGAGGCGGGGAGCCAATCAAAATGACTATGACGGCCGGTACCTCCACACACACCTAATTTGGCGTATGATAGAAGTACCAACAGTCAGCATTATTACAAATCGCTACATCACACACTTTACAGCCGTACCTAGTCTGCCGACCTTGCGCATTTCCTGATATAGCCTTGAGATAACCTCCTTTTTTCCTCCTTTTAATAGGTCGAGGTTGCCCTTGCCGGAGACCTTTGCAAGCAAGGCAATAAGAGGACCTATTTCTGCCTCTATAGACATAGTTGATATCTCTTTGTAGGTGAATTTGCCGTGCTTCAAGATCCTCGTTGTCTTCTTCCTTCCCTGTACGGTATCTCTTCCTTATGCCGCTATTAGTGCCGTACTTGTTGAAAATGGCGTTATAGATAGCCTCTTTCCAGTCTCGAAGCGTGCTATAGGGCTTCCAATGAGGCTGCCGGGTCTTCTTCTGTAAAATGAAGCTATTCGCAAGTGCAACGTCAAGGAGGAAAGACCAAAGCAACGCCTGCCAAGGACCACGCCGGAAACGATGCTGATATGAGGTATAGGATCTTATCTGATCGCCGCGATCCACGTGGTTCATTTCATCGTTATACTGAGCGGCAACAGAAGGAATAGGGATTATCCTAGCCTGATCTCCGTTGAAGACCTCCTTCAGGCGTTGTGCCTCTGCCTTTGTGCCTCTTTTGGCGGGCAACTTCCTCTTTTTTGGTGTGCGGCTAAGAGGGGTTGCGCTGTGCATAGTTGAAAGGAAGAGTACTATAGAGCTATCTTTCCAAGCGATTTGAAGGACCTAGAGGGAAGGAAAAGAGACAGATTAGTAAGGGAAATATAGGTAAAGTTGTCTATACCTGTTTATCCTTCG